>VMDO01014379.1:0-54829 GCA_007922755.1 Pedetes capensis | reverse complement strand
CTTGTTCTAATTTTCTTCAGCTTCAGTTTGAACTTGCATATGAGAAGTTGATGGTCTGATCCACAGTCAGCACCTGGTCTTGTTTTGACATTTTGTACAGAGCTTTTCCATCGTCTCTTTGCACATATGTAGTCAATTTGATTTCTGTATGTTCCGTCTGGTGAAGTCCATGTGTATAGTCTCTGTTTATGATGTTGAACAAAATGTATTTGCAATGAAAAGGTCATTGGTCTGACAAAATTCTATCATGCCATGTCCAGTTTTGTTTCTGTCACCAAGACCATATTTTCCAACTACTGAGCCTTCTTTTTTGTTTTCAACCTTTGCATTCCAGTCACCAGTGATTATCAGTATGTCTTGATTGCATGTTTGATCTATTTCAGATTGCAGAAGCTGATAGAAGTCTTCCCTTTCTTCATTTGTGGCCTTAGTGGTGGGTGCATAAATTTGAATAATAGTCATATTAACTGGCCTTCCTTGGAGGCATATGCATATTATTCTATCACTGACAACATTGTATTTCATGACAGATCTTGAAATGTCTTTTTTGATGATGAATGCAACCCCATTTCTCTTTAGTTTATCATTCCCAGCATAGTAGACTATGTGATTGTCTGACTCAAAATGGCCTATGCCGGTCCATTTTAGCTCACTGATGCCTAGAATGTCAATGTTTATGTGCTCCATTTCTCTTTTAACAATTTCTAATTTGTCTAGATTCATACTACATTCATTCCATGTTCCAATTATTAATGGATGTTTACAATTGTTTCTCCTCATTTTGAGTCATGCCACATCAGCAAGTTGAGCACCCTGGGGCTTTACTCCATTTCTGTCATCACGGTAGACTCTCCTTGGAGGAGGCAAGTCTTCCCCAGTAGTCTTTTGAATGCCTTCCAACCGGGGGGGCTCATTTTCCGGCACTATATCTGACAGTGTTTCTTTGCTCTCCATAGGGTTTCAATGGCTAGTTGTTTTAGGAGTGGCTTGCCAGGTCTTACTCCCTAGTCTGTCTTAGTCTGGAAGCTCAGCTGAAAACCTGTCCACCATGGGTAACCTTGCTCATGTCCGAGGTTACAGTGGCAGAGCTCTCAGCCTCATTGCAACACACAAGCCCCCACAGTGTGGCAAACTGACAGATGTGTGGGGGATGGGGTGTTAGAGACCATCTTATTTTCTACATGTGATCAAATGAAGCCAATAGGGCCAGCTTCATGGCTGTGTGACATGTGCAGTGTACAGTAGAGCACATTTAGAAGGGCACCATGTTGGTGTTAATGTTCTGCTATTACTGCTATCTTGAAATCCTTAGTTTTTGAACAAGGAGCTCTGCATTTTTATTTTGTTATTGGATCCCACTTATTATGTTGCAGGTCCTATAAACCACACCAATGTGATTGTGACTTAATGAATTATGAGAATATTTCATTTTAGTACACAATAGAGTAAGGGGGAACCTATATGAATAATGTATAACAAAATGCATATATGGAAATGTCACAATGAAAAGCATGTCAGAATGAATCACATTAACGTATACATTAAAAATTTCCAAAAGAAAAAAAAAAGAGAATATTTCATTTTAAAGGAGAGTCTTAGGGAATATGGAAATGAGTGATGGAGAGGTCTCTAAAGACCAGCAGGAGAGGGAAGCAGGAGCTTTGTGGGGAATCCTTTCTTTAGTATTCAAGATAAAACTCAGGGCCTCACAGAGACTAGGCAAGCATTCTACCATTAAGCTAAACTCCCAGCTCTCCTAGGAATCTTTGAAACCCCACTTGTATCCTGGACTTTGTACCACTTGCAGGTTACACCAGCTCTATCTTTATATAGTAGTTAATTCCTTATCTTCATTTTGAATCTCCATGTTCCCTGTTAAAACCCATTTGCTTTTGTTTTATTTTCACTTTGGTTGCCAAGTAGCCGTTATCTCCCATGTACTTAGAGTCCATTAGAGTCACCCCTCAACACTTTTGCAGGCTAAGAGATCCTGATTATTTTTTTTATCCATCAGCTTGAGTATTTTTTTAAATTGATGCTTCCTCAAAGAATAGCTAGCTTATTCAGGTAGCATTATTAGAATCAGAGCACAGTTAATTTCACATCTAGCTACAATACTGCCAATGACAGGAACAGACAAAGATAAAGATGGCACCTATGGAAATCACTATTTTGGAGTTAAGCTAAAATTAGCTAAACATTTTTTAATTACAAAGTAATTTGAAAATCAAGCAGTTAGACTAAAACATTGATCAGGAAAAGGACAATGGGAAAGGAAAGAACAGAAAGATTCATTGAAAACAACCTTCCTTATAGATTAGAGAGAGTTTTTTTAAAGAAAATAAATTGCTCCTAATAGAAAAACCAAAATTCATTATTTAGGCAAAGACTTAGAGAACAGAAAATGTGGCCTCATGAAGGTGAGAGGATGGAGTTCTATCCAGTGAAGGCGACACTTTTTCCTGTATGTGGATGATTTCCATACACAGTTCCACAAGGAGATGTAAAGAGACTTATGATATTTTATGTTCCAATTATAGTGTTCAAATATTGAGTATAAACAGGCAACATGATTGGAAAAACAAAAAGAATAAGAACCACAAAACAGTAATGAAAGGAATAGGAGCTTGATTTGGTGTAGTATCATGTATTGCTCCAGTACTTCACTTGAGAGAGACAATGATTTAATTTTTACAAAACAGTGGCCTCAGTGCCTTCAAAGTAGATGCTTCAGGAAGTTTTTATATTTTTCCCTCAAGAAGAGATACACTTGTATGTATCTCTGACATTGACTGTCTGGTGTTAACTGAGCAGAAAGAAGGGGCCTTAGCATGGACAGCTAATCCTTCCCAGAATGCCTACAGCAGGACCCTGGTGTCTGGTGTGGGGGCTGAGCACTTGCAGAGGTGTGAGGTAGGAAGTGTATTGTGGGCTGCATCCTTGTCCACTCCTGGGCAGGTCATTACAGGCTGGTGTTTGCTCTTAGGGAGCTTGCAGACAAGTTGGGGAACAAAAATAATATCGACAGTGACAAACTCCTACATTTTGTACACCTGAAAACTTGATAGTATATATTCAAGAAGAGCATATCACAAGTTCTGAAGTTAGATGGCCTGGGTTTGAACCCTAATTCACAGATTAGGAAACTGAGGCTTAGGAGAAGGTCATCTCAGTTTTCTTGTCTATTGACTGGGATATGAATCACATCTCATGGGGTTAATGTGTGGATATGCAGATTAATTGGAACAACACATCTAAAGCCAATGGGTCACATATACCTTCCTTATATGTTAACTATTATAAATCATATACATCTCCAAAATTTATCTGACTTCACAGGCTTTCCTTCCTTTCTTCCTTTCTTTCTTCCTTCCTTCCTTCTTCTCTCTCTCCCTCATTCTCTCTCTCTATTTGTTTCTTTGGGGATGGGCAATTTTAGAAGACTATTGTCCCTTGGGATTCTCTTTGGTTATAGGCAAGAAGTATATTAGAAATTCAGAGAATAGAGTGAGCAACTGGGACTGGGATAATTAGGGAAATCTTCATAGAGGTGAAGGGACTTGAAATGATGCTTAAAATAAGGTAGGATTCAGTCAGGTCAGAATAATGACAGAAGCAAGGATTTGGGTATCTATAGAGCAGTAAGGAGTATGGGACATGAAGCTGGAAAGCTGGAACAGACAAAATCAGATGATTGCTTAATTCCTGAACAAGGCAGTTAGATTTTATCCCAAGGGTAGAAGGAAGATAGTTGGAGTTTTAGAAAGAATAATTTGCTTTTGAGCTGGGCACGGTGGTGCATGCTTGTAATCCCAGTGACTTGGAAGGTGGAGGCAGGACGATCGCACGTTCGAGACCAGAGGTAGTCTGCATAATTTAGTGAGATCTTATCTCAAAAAAAAAAAAAAAAGAAGTAAAAATATGGGCTGAGGGTGCAGCCCACTGGTACAGCACTTGCAAATCATGCAAGCATGAGGTCCTGGGTTCAACCCCCAATACCACACACAAAATAAGAATAATTTGCTTTTTATATCCACAGTGAATGGATGTTAAAAGATGTTAAAAGTGCCCAGAGGTAGGAACACTGGATGGAAAGTTACTGAATGAGATTCAAGGTCTGGATAGATTGGTGGGGTAAAGGTATAAAGCAGGAGAGCTGTGAAGGATTAGGAAGGAAGAAAGCAAGACTAACTAGTGGTTGAACATGGTGTTTTAGAGGAGGAATGGCAATGATTCTGAGGTTTTACCTTGGGGTAATTTGAAGGATTATGCCCTTAACATTGCTTAATTTTTCAGTATTTATTTAATAAGTACCTTCTGAGTGTTTATTATGTTCCAGCCACTGTTTAGGTACTGGAATATTTTAAGAAAAAAGAATAAGACACAATTTCCTTCCTTTGAGTTCACATATTTATTTCTATTTGTGGTACTGATAATTGTGTGTGTTTGGTCATAATGTAGGCACACACAGAAAATGAGTGAAGGTGAACTAGAAAGGCTTGAGAGAGGAGGCAGCATTTGAACAGGGTATTGCTCATGGTTAGTAATTTAACAGGGGATTAGAAAATACCATTTAAGCTGTAAAAAAAATCAGAAAAGTGGTGGAGGTAGGGAAGGGCATGGATTCTATTTAAGACTAAGTACCAGTGAATATGGAACACCAGAAGGGAAGTGTCCAGCAGGCAGCTGGGAAGAAGTTACTTTAGTTTTGGAGGATAGTCAGTCCTAGAGGTCAAGATTGGAGAGTCATCGGCTTTGTGGGAATTTTTCAACCTGTCAGAGGAAATGAAACTTTTAAGGGAGAAAGTTGAATTATAGGAGTCTTAGAGTTGGAAGGAACACTTGAGGCCCTGTGCTCTAAAGTTCTCTTGTAGGTATCTTGTTTACAACAAATCTGTCAGAATGTTAACTGGCTATAGCTTGACCACCTCTTCTTCTAGAGCTCTCTTTGCCTCCTTGTGTTGCCAACCATTCCAATATGAGTTGAACTTTGTCCTTAAGTTAATTGCAAGCTACTGGAGGCATTATAACAAGAGACAACTTAATTTAAGGGATGTTGATTAAGGGAAGATTCTATGAATCCTGCACAAAATGGGACTGAGAGGAGATGATCTGGCAGCTGGAACTCAGGCAGGGAGGTCAGTGCTAAGAGTTAAACATGTTTCTAACTTCATTGATTCAAAGTTTTCCTCATTGTTACTTTCATGTATGGTTCTAATTTAACCCAGTTGGAACACCACAGAATCAATTTACTCTCTCTTCCATAGATAATTTGCATATTCTTCCCAAGTCTTTCCTTTTTTAAGGAGAATCTTGCCATGGTTCTTTATGCATGGGGTGACACTGTTTGCATACTTCCTGAGTTAGTCATTTGAGCATCACATTTTAAAGGCTTGGCTCTTCAAAAAGAAGAATCAACTTATGTATAAACATTTTATTGGGGAGGATAATTTAGGGAGCAAGAGTGAGGAGTGGAAGATCCAAGCAGGGGAAAGAGGGGGCATTAATAAAAGTCTTTTCAGGTTGGCCACCGCTTGGGATGCCATCTATACCATGGCCAGGTCAGAGGAGCCATGTGAAATGTATCTCTCTCCAAGAAGTATTGGGAAGCATTTACCTGGTGGCTCCCATCCCCCATTGGCAGAAATTTGCCTGGTGGGGTGCTACCTTTCCACTCCCAGGTTGCATGTGAACAGGGGAGCCCCACAACCTCACTCCCTTCTCACCAGAGAAGCCCTGGGAAGGAAGCAAAAGGCAGAGAAGGCCAGGCGCTAAGATAGGTCCTGACATACCTAAAGGAAGCCAATCTTGTCCTGTGAAAGTGGCTGGGGTAAGAGACAGGAAGGTCCAAGAGAATCAGAAATGGGCCCAAAGGTATCTGATGCATTGCTGCCCACCATGCTCTCTGTTGGCCTATAGATGTGCTCCAGTTTCTCCAGATAGTTCTCAAGAGCTGGTGCCCAGATTTAAATAAGCTCTTCTCTGTCCAGGAATGCTTCTAGGGTATACAGGAAGAGAAGAGTGAGGACTATGTTAAATTGAATTAATATCAACGTATCACAAATACTGACCCAGTCCCTCTCCATTCTCCAAACATCATTGCCACTAGTGAAGTTTGACAGTGGGGCCCCCGGGATTTGGCAGACACTGGGCTGGGAGCTGGATGGAGGGTAGGGAGCATTGTGATGTATGAGATATTGTCTTGGCCCTAAGGAGGGCTCAGATTAGTTGGGAAGGCTGAAGTTGTGGCCAAATAATAAAGTGGAGTGGGATATGAGAAAAAGGCCTGTAGGATGGAGAATTGATCCAGAAGAGATCATAATTCACTTTCCATTGTAGAAAGGTCAGAGAAAACCAGAGAGGATGTGAGGCCTCTGGAGGACTTTGAGGTGACCTGGTTCTTCTTCATGTGTGCCTCGATGGAGAGCCAGTGCACCTCAAGGACCTACTGCACCCAGACTGAGGCACAGCCTGAGTTGCCAGCAAAATTTATCGGTCCTTAGATTCCCGACTTTAAGTCAACTGTGAAACTACTAGATGTTCCTTGTGTTAGAAACTGCATTCAGTGCATTTCATTTTAAATAAATATTCCTAGCTTTAAAATTGCAGCCTTTTACTTATGTGTATATTTGAGTGTTTTCAGCCACTGTTCCATCTCTTGGGAATAATATCTTTCCCATATGAATCAATGTTTCATATTTTTCTCACATACTAAAAGAGACCTTGATTGTAAAAGGTTAAATTGAAGATGAAGTAGAGTATTTTTCCTTCTTCTTCCCTTGGCCAGAATACTGCAGAGCCTTTGTAAACAAAAGCTAAAATGCAGACAGTCTAGGAGTGGTTTCAGCTGAAAAACAAAACAAAACAAAACAAAACTTTTTTTTTTGTTTGTTTAACATAGTGAATTGAAGGATAGTTCAGGAAAATAAGAAGCAGGTGGCTGAAGCAGCCTGCAGGGCAGAAGGCCTCGTATAAAGACAATGAGGTCTTCCTAATCAGGGGTCTCTGGGCCCATCATGTGGTCCCACGTATCACTTTAGCCGTTGGACAAGGGACAGCTCTGAGCCTTTGTGTTCTCTGCCCCCCCCCCCCCCCCCCCCCCCCCCCCGCCCAGGCCTCCTAAGTAACATATGGGAAGGATTTAGAGACAAGGGAAAAGCCCAGAAATCAAATGCTGAGAGAAATTATGTAGCGAACAGCTGGAATTCATGAAGCTCCATATTAAATGAAGGATTGATAGCAAGAAATCTGAAGCACCTTTTCCCAACCTAAGGACAAATTAATAGCTTGGGGACAAAAAAAGGCTTCACAAGATTCTTGGCCTGTTTTTATATATAGCTTTCCTACTTATGTTTTTTTTTTTTAATCAGTGATAGTCATGGTTATATTTGTTATAAATTTGGAATTACTGAATTCATGAATGAATATGGTGAAGAGCATTAACTATGTGCCAGAAAAGGAATCTAAAATTGTACCACATACTCATTTTACTTCCAAGTCTTTCTTATTGAGGCATGTTAATATTAAATGGAAATCATTATTAATGAGGATTTTCACCTGTTATTTAATCCTCCCCCTTCATATCAAGAAATGAATATTTTATAATTTTTTGCTTTAGACAAAATGGATGCTCAAAGAGATTTTTTTGCTCTGATCACAGTGTGGCAGATAAGAACTTATACCTAGCTCCTCTGGTCCCAATAAAAATGATAATTTCACTGCACTGGGGCTTCTAAACCTGTGCTAGTGCCCAAACTAGCCCCAGAGCTTTTCAAATTTGCTGATTCCTGGAGTGTGTTCTATAATCTGTATGATTACAAAAATATCTGAACTGATTCTGATGATTGACTTGGTTTGGGACCTACAGTATTAAGATAAATGAAATATCATCTCTCACCAATCAGAAAAAATTCTTCTTTACCCTGGAGATGTAGGCAAGTAGCTATTTCATAGGCCAGCATGGCCACACCTGGGAAGCATTAGAATCCACCCAATTATTCAGACTGAAACAATTTGGGATCAGCTAGTTTAGTTTTGATTACTAGCATCTGGAAGCATTGGGGAAGCTAGATTGTTACAGCACAAACTAATGTTTCCCAATATTTTTCTAGGCAATGATACACCTAAGAAAATGCTGGGATACATCAGGGGTCGCCATTGTCAAAGATGTACAGCCACAGGTTAGGGACACTTGTATATGTAGTCACATCTTGCTTAATGATGGGGTCATGATCTAAGAAATGCCATTAGACAATTTTATTGTTTTGCAAACACCATGGAATGTGTTTACACAAACTAAGATGGCTAGACTGTCACTAGGTGATAATGATCCTATGGAACCACCATTATGTACACCACCTGCAGTTAACTAAAATGTCATTATGCAGTACATAACCATACTTCCATCAGCAAATGGATCCAAACCAAAATGGAGGAGCCAGATAGACTTACTATCAAATACCATGTGCTTAAGCTTTTAGTTTCTGGATGAGTTGTACATTGGAGTGAATATGGAAAACAGCAGGCTTCTACCTGACAGTAGATGTTTCAAATTTGATGCTTGAAACACAGAGAGGTTATTTATATGCTTTAATGTTTGGTCAACTCCCAGTGACCTTGGGAAAGTCACTTGTCTTCTTTGAGCTTCAATTTCCCTATACACATATGGAGGGTAATTCTGCTTTCATAACAGGGTATTTGGAGGTTTGAAGAAAATAATGCATAAAAAGTGATGAGTTCAGTTTTGTAAATAGGCAGCACCATGTAGATTGTAATGCTATTTCTGTTTCTCACATCCAAGTGATCTTAGAACTTAATCAGTAAGGAATATAAAAGCAAATATTAAGCAAACTAGATTTCAAATGCATGAAAAATCTACTTTACTAAGCAAGGAAAGTATACAATACACGGATCCTATCTTAATCAAGTCTTGCTGCCAGCTTTTAGATACACATGGGCCTGGGGGCAGCTTGTGGCAGGGGCAAGCATTTGAACATCAGAAACTCTTCATAGTAGGGTAAGAGGACAGTGTGGCCAAGAATTTGGAAATCAGGAGAATAAAAGTACCCTCTGCACCTGGCAGGCTAGGACAAAGACATGAAAGTCACTTTTGAGATTGACTTTAAATGGAGTCAGCAAGCCTGGACTGTAACTTGATTAACTATATTAACATATCTAAAGGAAGAACTTATCATTCAGAACTTATCATTCTACTGCAGTTGGCCAGCAGTAGAACAGCAACTGGAAAGTCAGAGGTAAATGCTGGCAAGTGGTTTCCTGGAATTACCCAGGAGAGAAGGGGCCTCTGCTGATGGACCTTGGATGCTCCTTACCCATTGGCAAGGTCACCCACTGCTGTGAGATGCCCCTCTCAGGCCCAATGTCATAACATATTCAAAGCATATAATTGATTTATTGTGTGGCTTCTATAATTTCATGAAATATTTTAATTATAATTTAACTCCTCACGTAGCTCACTGTGAGAAAAAGCATGCATCAGACTGAGGTTGTTAGTATTAGACCCTCTTCTTCCCCACTCACCCAGTGTCCACAGGGATTCCTTTGCATTCTCTCAGGGGCCACTGAAGGGATGGGGAAGGAGAAGAGGTAGGTAAGATGGCTCAGCTTTTTTCTTCCCACTAGAGCAACTGCTGCATTTTTATACTCTGGGCATTAGTGGGAGACTTCATCTAAATCAGTGACTCACAATGATTTTTATTTGTACTAAAATATATTCAATATTAGATTAGAGTTTAGATAGATATATTTTCAGGCTCAAAAATGAACTATACCTAACCCATTGCTAAAGCAGATGTGCACATGATCCACCAACTACATGATCTTAAAATAACAACTAACTGAATCATTCCTTTCTCACCAAAAAAAACCAATTGGCCTGGAAGGAAGAGATAGGTGAATTTTTGCTTTACCAAAAGGATTGGGGGCGGGGGGTGACAAAAAAAAACTTTAAAAGCTATTTCTTTAGCCAAATCTAGGGCTGAAAAATGATTGATAACACCCAGTCTAAATGATTTCTAAAACTTTCTTTTGGCCATGAAATTTTATTTCTGGGATTCTATTGTTTTTTACCATTATTGAACATCTTTTGATTATACATATTGGGTTATATCCATATCCATCCTATGCTTTTCACATTCATTTTCTACCTCAGTGATTCCTCCTCCTCCTTCTTTTTCCTCCTCCTCCTCCTCCTCCTTCTCCTTCTCCTCTTTCTCCTCCTTGTCCTTCTCCTTTTTTATAGTACTTGGAGGTTGAACTCAGAGCCTTGCACATTCTTTTCAAGTGCTGTACCCCTGGGATGCACCTCCAGGCCACTTTTATTTTTTTTTAAATTTTGAGACAGGGTCTTGCTAAGTTATGCAGGCTGACTCTGTCCTCCAACTTTCAATCCTCATACCTCAGCCTTCAGAGTTGCTAGGATTACAGTAATGAGTCACTGTATCTGGCCACCTGGGTGGTTCTCAACCATTAGCATGTCCTAGAATTATTAGTTGTGCATATTGAGAACTCATAGAGTTCCTATCTCATAGACTTCCTATCAGAGTCTTTGGCTATTGGGCCCTGGGCATGAGAGTATTTTGACAAAGCTCTGCTGTTGATTTTGGTGTTCACCAAAAGCTGAAAACCATAGTTCTTCCTTATTCTATGTTTGTTAAGAATTGGAAAAGGGAATAAAAATATTCCTAATACTAATGAATTCTTAAAATACATTGATAGAAGTGACCTAGACCTTATAATAGGAACCAAACACAAAAGGTGTTTGTACTATGAATGTACAGGTGAATGTACTGTGCATTGTGCAATGGACTGACTATGCCAACAGCTATATGGAGCTATTTGGGAAGCAGAAGCATTATGTATTTGTGCCACAGGCCTGTGTAGATGTTATATTTCCTAGAACAAGAAGACCAAGTCTCAGATAAACTAGTCTATAGGCACACAAGTTAGTAGGTGGCAGAACCAGAATTTGAACCCAGGTCTGTCTGATTCTAAAGCTCATTTTCTTTTCATATTGCATGTGATGGTCCAAGGTCAGATAGGGACATGGCCCTGTGATATAGCAGATTCCTGTTGATTAGTTATCCTAACTTAACTGTAGTATAACAGAACAGCTGTGATGCTCAATTTTATAATCCAGAGCAATACTATGGGGGGAAGTGGTCTTTGCAAGAAATGTTACCTAGATTCCAGGAATAGGTTGAGGAAGAGTGAAAAAGCAGTTTGGATAAGTATATATGGAGTTTGAGGGAAAACCTGCGAATAGGGGGCTTCCTATGCCATGTCAGGAGCCCCCTTCTGGAGAGGCTGACCAGTGCTGCAGTGTGGGGGAAGTACACGAGCTATGAGAAGATGCTTCCTGAGATTCCCTGACTGATGCCTTCTCACATCATCTGCAGAAATTTATAAACTTTGTGCTGAATATGGTCAAATATAATTTTCATACCACTGCTCAAATTCAGCCAGAGTTCATGACTGGAGTATCTTTCATTGTCTAGAAAAGCAACATGACAATTTTAAAAGAAATATTTTGTAACTAAGGATTTCATTTGAAAGGCAGTGTCATAAGTAAGATTTTTTGTTTTTTTAAGATCAGTAATTTGGCTATATGTTAATCTGTTACAGAGAGCACTAAACTGAAAGTCAAGAAGCTTGAATTTGCACACTGATTTGAGTATCATGTTGTTGTGGGAAATTTTGCAAAATGTTTTATTCTGTGGATTGCCTATGCTTCATGTGTAAAACAAGAAGGCAGAATTACTACTTATAGGATCCCTAAAATTTCTTCCAGCTTCACAATTTTTTTTTTTTTTTTTTCAGCACTGGGAGTTGAACCCAGGGCCTTGCATGTGCGTTCTCTGCAAGTGCTGGAGTACTGAGCTGTACCCTCAGCCCATTTTTTTACTTTTTGGGACAGGGTTTCCCTAAATTATGCAGAATGTCTCTGGTCTCAAACTTGTGATCCTCCTGCCTCTGCTGTCCCAGCCGCTGGTATTACAGGTGTGCACCACTGTGCTTGACTCAGCTTCACAATTCTTTAATTCTTTTACCTATTTTGTTTACTGGCCTGCAGCCATAGCCCTGTGGCATCTGATCCTGTCAGATCTCGGAAGCTAAGCAGGGTCGGGCCTGGTTAGTACCTGGATGGGAGACTGCCTGGGAACACCAGAAGCTGTGGGCTTGGGAGAAGGACCTGGCAACCCCCTCCCAAAAATCAATCTGCCATTGAAAACCCTATGCACAGCAGAGAAGCACTGACAATAGTGTTTCCCCTGTTGTACAGAGGGTCGCTATGAGTTGGATACCGACTCGCACCTAACAACAACAATAACACTTTGTTTACTACTATACCTGCAGCACCCAGAACCAAGCCTGTAGCATGGCAGCTGCATAATATACACTTTCTGAGTAAAGAAATTAAAGTGGATTTGACAAAGTTTGGGTCTGAATGTAAACCTCTCTGATTTCATAATCCATGGTCTTTGTATATCATATTTGCTCATTGTTTAATTAAATAAAGACATTGAAAGAAAAATTCCTAAGACACCAAGAACTGTAATTTTGGTCAGTTAATGTAAAGCCATTATGCCTTAATCTAATTTTGAGATATCTTACCCAATTAGATCCCTGCCCTCTGTAAATAATGATGGATCCTTCTTAATAGTGTATAAGTAATTAAATAGAGGGAAGGGGATAGTACCAGCTGGTAAGCCGGTAATGGCAATATATATATGCCCGGAAGGAAACACCCATAGGATGGAGAAATAGTATAGGGAGGAATGTAATTTACTTTATGGCAAACAAAAGGGTCAGAGAACCCTTCAGAGATATGATATGGCCTGAAATGCATCCTGGGATGGTATACATTTCTCTCGATCTGTCCAAAATAGGGAGACAGAGCCTGTGAGGGATCCACCTAGACTGTTATAACCTGAATTTTGGGCAGAATTAAGCTGAGCCAGAATTCCTAGTTTCTAGTCAGTCATAAAACCACTAGATATTCCCTTATGTTAGAAGCTATATTTTAAAAGTTATTCCTCACTTGACCATTGCAAACTCATGTTTATATATGTGAGTATTTTGAGTCAATATTCTCTCTCTAGAGAATCATATTTTTCCATAATCTCACTTTTTGTGTTGTTCTAGTATGCTAAAAGAGACCTTGATTATAAAAGGTTAAATTAAAAATGAAGCAGAGTAAATAAGCTAGGCTTTTTGCTTTGAGAACTCTGTGGAAGTGTTGAGTTAGCTGCCTGCACTATTACATGGAACCCTTAGAGCCTATAGCTCTGCAGCCTGAATTTATTCCTAGTGTCTCTGGTTCCATATAGGTTTATGACCAATGACTAATGCTTCACCCATGAGTCATTAAATCCATCCTGCACTTTCCTAATTTTGTAATCTTTTTAGAATTCATCCTTGTGTCCAATGGTCCAATGCTCTAGCTTAGTATATGGATGGCTGAGTGAACAGAAATGGCAATAAAAATGTATATGTGATGTAACCGTTCAAAATGCAATTCCCTTTAGAAAACACTTCTGAGCAAATAAAATTCGTCCCAAATCATTTCAAATCCTTTGAATTATTTGGAGCTTTTCAGTTTCCCTTGTACCTTCATGAGAGGTCAACAAATACAATGAGAGTATCTGCTAGCTCTGCACAAGCTTACTTTGCCACAAAATTCACTTCACAGGTAGCTTTACTTTCAATGTTTCTGATTAACTGCACTAATGGAAGAAGGCAGAAGCATGGATAAGCTAATATAGATAGCAGCTGATGAATATGCATGTGTTTGATGTTCTAGAAAACAACTTTAAAGGAAATAGTGAAGTATCATTGATGGCTAAACTTAGGATGAGAAAAAAATATGTCCAACTTCTTGACTATTACCCAATTCCCTAAAACCCAAATCATTTTAAGAGCTTCTGTTTTCACTGGAAGAGCTGGGAATGGCCTGATAACTAAGCCAGGTTGTGGCACTCTAAGGGGAAGGAGAAGGCTTAAGGTGGGGAAGGAAGTTGGTATAAATAAGACTTGTGAGCGTATTGCTCACAGACATGGAGTAGGAGCTGGGGGGTGGGGCATAGCTCATGCTGACCAGTGTACAGTTTTATCCATCCAAACATAAATTCCAAAGGAAAAAGCCTAGGTAGGAAGTCTGTCTCAAACTCAAGTAATTGATGAGCATTCTACAAGGAGGCAGGGTGAGCACAGGGATGAAATATCCAAACAGGCCTGAGGATCAGAAGTTTAGGCAGTTAAGGTCCACTCACTGTTTTCTCGGTGGACAGTGTAGAAAGGGGGCTGACCTTTATGGCAAGGGCTGAAAATAAGTAGGGTAGGGTAGAGTATACTATTGGGTTAGAAGGGTGGTAAGTCAGGAAAAAAAGAGTTAAAACTGGTCATGAGTAGAAATACTTGTTGCTGATGTTGGGAACCTAACTGTGAAGCCAGAGGAATTATAAACATATACAAAAGCAAGGGACCAGGGGGCCAGGCAGAAGGGTGATCTTTGTGTATACTTGAGATGCACAGGTTGGGGCCCAGATGGCTTTAATATGGCTTCTTTGGAGTAATATGTGTGCTCTTCAGCTACAATAAAAGGGCAGGAAATATGGACAGACAGGTGACTACTTGCCTCCAGAAAACTCTGTTTTCAAATTGCAGGGCACTGTCTTGCACATCCAAATATTACTGCCCAAGCTGAAGCCATGGAAGGTATGTTCTGTGGGTTAATTTTTTACTGGTTGACCCAGAGAGGTGATGGACTGGGATCAGATAAACATTATTTTGGTCTCATCCCTTTTCATCAGTACAAGTTGGGTATATATCACAGTGGGAACAGAAGGAACATCTACAGTGGAGGAACTACCCAGGGGACAGTGAATGAGAGGACAACTGGGTAGGCAAATACTAGCTGCATCCTTTCAGTGGCTCAGATAAGAGATATTCTCTAAAAGGTATTCTGCAAAAGTCAGTTGAGCTACTTCATAAATATGTTTTCTACTTCTTAAAATGTGCTGCCAGAAAATTTAGCCTTTAGTATTTGTTGACATGTGAAATATTTCAACAATGCTGCACTGCTTGCATGGTACATGATGACACAGTTATGTTTATTTAATGAAGCTCAGTCCTCAAACATTTTCTCCCAACTTTCCAAGTAGAAAATAAACAGAGTTTCATCTTTCACAAGTCCATTTCTGAAAGGGAGCTGCAGGTTGCTTTTTGGGTAGGCAGATTAAAAGAGGTTCTGTACCTTTTAGGGCCATAGGCCTAAAAAAGTAATTGCTGAGATCTATTTCAAGAGGTTGCCAACATTAACGCAAGAGAGTTTAACCACCCTTTACTGACACCCACCATTGGGAGAAATAAACCTTAAAGCTAATAATTAGCTTAAAGCTTAAAGGTAAAGGTACTAAGGATGAAAAAGAATAAGAACAAATAGAGTATATCTTTTGTGATTGGACATATCTGGGATGATTGCAATCTTGAAAACTTGAGGATGGATTTAAGATTTTGTGATCTTGGTGGTGATGTGCTTCTACTTTTTTTTTTTTTTTTTTTTTGCGGTACTGGGGGTTGGACCCAGGGCCTTGCGCTTGCATACTCTACAACTGCTGGACCACTGACCTGCACCCTCAGTCCAGTTTCTACTTTTTTGAGGCAGGGTCTCGCTAAGTTACGCAGACTGCCTCTGGTCTTGAACTTGCGATCCTCCTGCCCCTGCCTCCCAGCCACTGGGATTACAGGCATGCAACACTGCGCCCAGCTTGGGGTGATGTGCTTCTTGAGGATTTCAAGAAGTCAGGTCAGTCCTGTTGCTTTGTGCTCTGTAGTTCTGAGCTTCTAGGACTAAATTACAAGAAGAACAGAGTTCACACATGGTGAAACCATTGATTTGCTCTTTACCTCGCATTCTCTTTATTTGTGATTTCTCACTAGCACATTGCTGGTCACTAACATCCTGCTGTCAAAATCTAGTTTCACAAGTGCGCAAGTGAATCAATTTTGGGTATTGATCATTCACCAGCTGCTAATTGCTGTAGCTTAGAATTTCGTTCAGTACTGAAAAATACAAGATTTGTTCTAATTTTGCTGTATGTATTTTGTAGGAGCCTGTAGCTGTAGCCCTGTGGCATCCGATCCTGTCAGATCTCAGAAGCTAAGCAGGGTCGGGCCTGGTTAGTACCTGGATGGGAGACTGCCTGGGAACACCAGAAGCTGTAGGCTTGGGAGAAGGACCTGGCAACCCCCTCCCAAAAATCAATCTGCCATTGAAAACCCTATGAACAGCGGAGAAGCACTGACAATAGTGTTTCCCCTGTTGTACAGAGGGTCACTATGAGTCGGATACCGACTTGATGGCACCTAACAACAACAACCTAACATTTTGTAGGAAGAAGCTTGCTTTTACTTTATTAGTTACTCATTTTTAAATGTAAAATCAGTAGGAAAAAACTTATAAAAATGAAATGATTTGTTTGCTTTAAAGGGGAGGTTGCCTTCAGGCTGCATTAACATATGTATCTTCTTTTGCTTAATTTGTCTGTTTTGTTTTAAGTTATCAGTTCTCTCTATGTAAGACAGGAGGCCTATTTTTCAAATAGCATTATCTTTTTTTATATTAGGCAACTCGTCTTCTCTGCAGAGCACATTTTCATAGAAATGGAAGGATATATTTCTCTTACAAATCATCAACTGTGTCTCTGGTTTCACAAATGCTAAGGAAGTATGCAAAGGCAAAGGACAGGAAATGAATTTGCTAATACAAATTTTGATGACAAAAATTCCTTGGCTAATGTACTAGTAGAAATTTGAAAATGATTTCATGGGTAGAAAAGATGAATTTTTTTGTGGCAATTTATGGAATCAACTTTTGTTGGATGCCCACTGAGACAAGGGAAGACTGTTGGGTTGCAATGATTTGCCCTTGGAAGCAGAAGCAACCTTGTAGTCACGTCATTCACATGAACCCAGAACTGCAACAGAGGAAGGGGGAATTTGCTCAGAAGAGGCCAGCCAATTTTGAATGCATAAAGCTGTACATTTTCAAATGCAGCTTTGTATGGCCAGGTTTTTGACATCTTGAAACAAAAGCTGTTTTATTTTGTCCCTAGAATGAAACTTACAATATGGAGTTAAATAGCAGGTGTAGATTAAGAATATCATCTGCAGCTGTCTTTAGAGTTCAGTTTACATCTGCTGTTGTTGGGAGATGTTTCTCTCTCTCTTTCTCTCTCTCTCTCTCTTTCACACACGCACACACACACACACAGACAGACACACACACACACACACACACACGACATCCATGTTTCCCACTGTATTCAGATTATTAGATATAGTTTAAGACTATGTTGTCCAATGCCATGATGACCATACATATGACTCCCAAGCACTTGAAATGTGTCTAGTTTCTAGTCTGAATGGAGATGTGCTGTTAAGTATAAAATACACACTGGATTTCAAAAATCCTATTTTTGAACATGGAAATATCTTAATCCTGGGAGGTCACAGTAAAAATAAATTATAGAGTAGGTTGGTATATCCCAGAGATACATTCATTACTAGTCATGTGGAAACACACTGGTTATGACTTTGAAACTATGTACCTGATCTATGTAACAATATTTAATAAAAAGTTTGTGTGTCTCATATCCGCCATGGTCTCTGCATAGTTAATCATTTTCAGTATTGATTACATGTTGAAATAGTGTGGGTTGCCTCTCCCCACTGCCAGGACCGGGCTGGGTGGAGGCCCCACATCTGGCGGCAGACCACTATGACTGGCGAGGCATGGAGGACAGAGTCAAGGACAGACGGCTTCCTGATGCCTTCAGTACAGATTTTATTGTACAGCTCCGTTAAAGAAATCAAGTCCTCAAGCCCGCCCTTTAGGATAGCGGAAGATCATGGCTGTGGCCTCAGAGGTGGCCGTCAAAATCCCAGCATCCCGGACGTCCTCCAAGTAGGTCGGCTTCCACTCGGTTGCTGCTGTTTCCTGATATTTTCTGCTTCTGTCCAGCGATGAAGTGACCTCTGCGAAGACAGGCAGACTTCTCTCTTGCTCCTGAGAGCGGGACCTCCATGGTGATGGGGAGGCAGGACTGTGCAGTGGTACGGCAAGGCTCAGATAGTGATGGCATGGCTTCTGAGTGCCCTGTGCACTGTCTTTATATAGTAGTAGCCTCAAAATGGCAGTTAGCCAATCATATACTGGCACAAGGGACTGAGAGCAGCCAATTAGGAGTGACATTTAAATCACTGGGGGCCATCTTGCCTCCGGCCCTAGATCAGAAGTCCAGGTGGGCTAGATAGGCCCCTATCCAAACTAAGCCTCATCTCTATCCCTTGGGGCTATCCCATAATATGCCCTACAAAATAGTTGTATATTGGACATGTTAGGTTAAAATGAATTACTTCTGTTTATTTTTACTCTTTTCATATGACCTCTAGAGAATTTACACTTGTGGCTCATATATCATATTTCTATTGGGCAGTGCTGCTTTAAAAATATGCATTATGATAAGTGCTCCTCTGACATTCCATGGGAAGCTCTCTAAGTTACCAGAATTTCAGTCATCAGGTTCTGACTTTCAGGGATCCTATCCCTCTTCTGAGCCATGATTCCTGGCAGTAGCCACTCTCCTGCCTCCTTTGCTCCACCATAGGGCTGCCCCTCTGAGCTGTGGTTGCTATTTCTGCCATAGCTTCCAGACTCATCTGATTCCTGCTCTAGTCTTATCACTGCTAAGCGGATGGGAGGCACAGCCTCTTTTCTGACTATTGCAAGCTCCTTTTTTTATTTATTATCTTAAGGAACTAAATAGTCGGACTCTGTTTCTTATAGATTGCCTGAAGATAGAAGTTGCTCATTAGCTTTATCCTTTAGATTTTTTTTTTTTTTGGTAACTACTTGATATAAATTCCTTTAGGGTGAAGTTGAGAAACATCACAAACATCTCACAATGGAATGTGTGCTCAGAGTACTCTCTCTTTGCTTTTTCTTGACTCACAATGTGTGAATTTCTTTTCTACATTTTATGTTGCCCAGATTTTGCATCTCAACCACGGTTCTTTAGGGTTTAGTCCTGGCCTCTTCTCTAGGTCCATGTTCTGGGACAATGTTTGCATGTGGTAGCAGTTGTCAAGTATGGGTTAAGGGACAGTATCAGCTTTGGTCAAGGACAGCTGATGTAGGAAATGGTGGCCTGGCTTCCTACTTCATACCCTGGTTGAAACATGCCTACCAGTTTTAAGCAGAGAAGCTAGACAATGTTGAGTCTCTTCATTCAGGAAAGTACTATTTGGGGCAGGAGGTAGAGAGGAGAGCAGACCAGTAGGCAGACACATGAGCCAAGAGAGCTAGAGACAAAGCTTGTGGAAACTTTGATGCTGTGATCTTACTCTTGGGGATAAGATCCTGTGGCTTTCAGGTGCTCTTTGCCTGAGCTATCAGAGAGGTCACTCCTCTGCCTCCTGAGAGGAGAGAGTGAGTGAAAGAATAGGGACAGGGAACCCAAGTGTTTGTTCCTGTACTCTGCTTCATTGGAAGTAGGAAAGTTTCTTCTCTGTATAGAATATGAGCAAAGGAAGTAAGCTGTCTTCCTATTACAAAGTCTAGACGTTAAACCATAATATTATAGATGATTGAGGCTGACCAAGACCTGAGATACTGCCTGGTCACACATCGCCATTATAGACAAGACAGTAGCACCACACAAGTGAATTGACAGATACTGGAGGGAGCTCTTCTGTATCGTCTCTGTGAAAATACAGGGAAAAGCAAAAAACAACAGAAAACAAAACAAAATAGGCTAGCAATTTAATATAACCCATGCCTCAGTAAACTTGTATCCACAGTTTTGACTTTAAATATTTAAAAATATTTAAATACAATTAGCAATATGATTATAAATCTGCCATAGGAAACATGTTGGTTTGGTATGTTTGGTGTGGATATACCTGCAACAGCAGAACTAATCCAATTGAGGGATTTAATATTTTCATTTCACTCCCATAAATGTACACAGACCTTGAACAACACATCCACAGAAGGAACAGTGTCTGGGACCCAGACAGTGCTGTTAATGTACAGAGGGAATTGTGCCCACAGAATATTTATGTCATTCTCTGTGCTGAGCAAGAGATCTGCTAGGTTAAACATAAAAACCGCTGGTATAAAGGTCAGTTTTTGCTAGTGGAAGGCCTGACTTAAAGAATTAAAAATAAATTTCTCTAAACATTGGTCTTTCAAATTTAATGATGGTCATATATAGTGACTAGCAAGTAGAGTGGTTAATGGCATGTACCTTGATAATCTGCCTCAGTTTAATTATTTGGCCACATAACTGTTTTTACAGTGGATTTCAATTATTTGTTTGCATGCTCTTATACTCACCAAACACATATTGAGTGTTTGTCAGATGGATGCCACCATGTTGAGCATTGGATAAAATTAGTGATTTGCATTTTGTGTATTGGTCTATATAAAAGATTTTGGTCAAGCTGATTAAAATTTTTGTGTCTCCCCTGTTTTCTTCTCTATAAAATAGAAAATTGGGATTGACATTCCTTCACATCCTAATGTGTATTTGAAATAAATGTTTCTCAGGTTTTGGAGGATTCTTGAAAAGTTTATTGTATCATGCATTTGAGCTCTCCCTTTGCTTAAGGCATTGCCCCAAATCAGCATCTTAAGCAAATACAGAAATGTGTTTCTCTGTCTTGTGCAAAAGAAGTGGGGAGGTAAGTAGGTGAGGCTCAATGGCAGTTCCACCAGATTGCCTGGCTGCCTCGCTCAATCATCTCTGTTCCTTAGCCAGCCCTAGCACAGAGCTTCCCATCAAGACAGGAGCAGGGATGGCCTTTAGCAGTTTCAGGGAGTGTTGAAAGACATAGTCTTTTAGTTGGAAACATTGCTGCCTTCAATTAAATTGTGTTTTTAAGAGTCAGGACCAAGTAAGATAGTGGATGATGGGATAGTCAACTGTTGTCTGTAAAAGAAAAAATTGCACTCAATTATTTAAATAGAGAAGACTTTTTTCAAGATTATTGCAATAGGAGAAAGAGATGGAGCTCACTGCTGCAATAAAAGAAAGGTGACTTCTCAAACACTGGAGTGATCTGATGGGAAACTACTGGCAGTGCTTAGTGGGAAACTGTTCAATGTAGTTAGGAGCTCTGTGTTGGGCTTCTGCCCTCTCACAGAGACTGAAATATGGGGACTCTAACTTTCTTGGTGATTGTGTTTCAAAAGGATGGCTCCCAGGTCCATGAGAAAGACAACTCTGGTTGTAAAAGATTTACATCTCAAAGAATAAGAGAGAAAATTCAATTGCAAGATTTCTAAAGTGAATTCTCCAAGAGAATGGAGGTCAAGGTCCTGTCTTCAGGAGGAAGAAGATGGTCTACAATTTAGTCAGCCTAAAAAGAAAGTTTAGCTTGGTCTTGTCCCTGCCATGGAATTTGTTCATATTTTTTCTCAAATTTTGTTTACAATACTAATGTCTTAGAAATATTTTCTTCATAGATAAGATTCAGCTCAAATAACTTTCTGAAGGGTCCAAAATTCTTCCTGGTGGAATCTGAATAGACAGGTTTGCACATGGCGTAAGATATTAGAGGGTTAACAATGCCTGTTGCTGCAGCTTAAAACCCTAAACTGTGATGTTGTGAACAAAGTCTTTGGGACTGTGGGACTCCCCAGAATCAAGAGATAGAAAGTTTCAGGTTCTTAGAGCAATTACAAGTCTCTCTCATCATGCATGAAAAACCCCATCACTGCCTGTGCTTAAGAATATGGTTATCCTCCATTGAAGATTGAGCAATTCAAGTTGCTGCATGATTTGAGTCTGTTTTCTTCTCCCTAAAGGTGACAAGCTCTAATTTTATTTTATTCTTTGAAAATTTGAAAATGAAAGTTCCTATGTGGGCTGTGTGGGAGATGCAATGCTTGCCTTTGCATTCAAGGTGAGCAGCACATAAATGTTTTCTTAATGTGGTTCAGACATGTTCTGAGACATAAAGGAGGGAATAGACCCAGCAGGTTCCGGAGTCCATCTCCCTTCCTTTGCATTGATTGAAACCACCTTACTCTAGCATGCTTTTTAGAATTTTGAGAAAACTAATTTTCTATGTCCCCAGGAGCTGATACTTGTCACAATTCCATTTCAGAACTTTTTTTTCTAACATGGGAGACCTCACTGTCAAGATATTTTTCTGCATCCATTCTATCTCATTTTTTTTCTTGGCTAGGCAGTCCAATCCATGAGATCAGACTCTATCACAGAGCTGAGGTGGGAAAACAAACCCAAAAGGATAAGTGGGTTACATTAGGATTTTACTCTATGACGTTATATTTCAAAGGATGGGATTTAACACTTAATATGTTTCCAAATATATGTAATAAAAAGTTAAATTATATTTTTGACTACATCTATTAATATTTTTGTCCTGCAGCTATAGCACTGTGGCATCTGATCCCATCAGATCTCAGAAGCTAAGCAGGGTCGGGCCTGGTTAGTACTTGGATGGGAGACCACCTGGGAACACCAGGTGCTGTAGGCTTGGGAGAAAGACCTCCCAACCGACTCCCAAAAAATAATCAGCCACTGAAAACCCTATGAATACCAGAGAAGCACTGACAATAGTTTCACCTGTTGTACGTACGGTCACTACGAGTTGAATACTGACTCGACGGCACCTAACAACAACAACAATTAACATTTTTATTTTTCATCTGGTGTTTCCCCAATAGAATGTCTTAAATATTTTGATAGTTTTCTTTTATACATTCTACTGTTTCCAATTCTTTAAAAAAATTCTAAACAACATTAAGTCATTTCAATTTAATATAATTTATGTATAGATTAAAAAACCCATAGGAGTTTCTGCTTTCAAAGAGTTGATAATGGAAGAAAATATTTAATAGAGGATAAGAAAGATATATTATGGGATAAATTTTTACTGAAAGGCTGCACAGTAGAATAACACTCAACTATCAATACTGAGTTAGTTATACAGTAAAACTCCTAGGCAGCTAAGAAAGGAGGAAGGTGTATTTTGTGGCACTGTGGAAGAAGTGATATGGCAGCTGTATTTCCATCCAATAGGAGAATCTGTTTTATGTTCAGAGAATTGTGTCTCTACCCAAAACACTTGAATATAAAATCCCACCCTCCTGCTATGCTATGAGAATGCACAATATAATGGGAGGAGGGGAGAAGAGAGAGAACCACGCTATGAAGAGCAAACAGAGAAAAGTCATTGCTAAGGAAATAAATAAAGCATGAAGTTGGCGTTTTGGAAGTTACTTAATAAAAGAATCAGTCTTCACAAGTGCTACTGATGAAGGCTGCATTTATCGTGTATATGAAGTAAACACATGAGGAGAAACTGATATCTTTCTGTTATTGGTAATATAGGCTCTGAAATACTAACCAGCAAATATTTCCAGCCAGAATAGTGTGGGTCATAGAGAGAAAGATCAGCAGAAACGAGAAGGGGAGAGAATAAGTAAAAGGGAGACTATTTTATTCTCTTTTAACAAAGACATTTTCCCACCATTTCTAATGTTGTTGTTGTTGTTAGGTGCCGTCAAGTTGGTGTCCGACTCAGTGACCCTATGTACAATAGACAAAACACTTCTCTGCTATTCATAGTGTTTTCAATGGCAGATTGATTTTTGGGAGTGGGTTTCCAAGTCCTTCTTCCAAGCCTAGAGCACCAGGGATTCCCAGGCAGTCTCCCATCCAAGTGCTAACCAGGCCCGACCCTACTTAGCTTCTGACATCTGATGAGATCAGAAGCCACAGTGCTATGGCTGCAGGCATTTCTAAAGTAAGGATTCAGAAATCAACTTAACACAATAATTAACTAACTATTTTTTCTGTGTACACTTATTTAACTGGAATGTAAACTGCTTATAAAATTTCATCTTACTTTAGTAAGCTCTTCCTTTCTTCGTTTATTATTAATTTGATCACTTATTCATTTAACCATTCAGCCATTCATTTAATAAATAAAAAATATAGCATAAGTCCAGTTATTCTCTATCATTTCATTGTTCTCTTAGAAACACATTTTTTTTCTTTTTTGTATAGTTCTGTACTTGGCACTTGATTATTCTGGTGAAAACTCTGTGACTCAAACGTGAGGGAACCTAGAAGGCAGAACCCCTTATAGAACTTCAGTGTAATAAACACATACTAGAAGATACACGGGCTGGGATTTAGCTCAGTGGGTAGAGCGCTGCACTGCAGTCTCTGAGGCCCCGAGTTCAATTCCCAGCACCCCAAAATGGGAGAAGGGCCTGGCAATCCACTCCCAAGGCAATCTCTAAACAGTCAGCCATTGAAAACCCTATGAGGGTCGCTGAGTCAGATACCGACTCAATGGCACCTAACCTAAAGAAGATACACAGGCAAGGTAGCAAGTAAGAATAGATTTTGAGTACTTTTGTTTATTTATTTATCCTATCTAAAGCCACATCAGAAACATGACAATGATGGCTGGTTTGGGAAACAGTGACTAGATGCTACAATTTTTAAAGCTGTCAGCCACATAAAACAGAAGGCAAGGAAAGTTTTTCTTGTAAAGAATTAAATTCAGTGTGGTATCATTCCTTCAACCAAAAAAGAGATAATGAGAAATTTGCAACAAACATGGGCCTGAAAAGTGTTTGTCTGAATGTAAATGACAGTGTTGATTTTATCCATGGAGAGAGGATGTTCATGTTCACTCGGATTAATGTGAAAACACTCCTCAACTTGTTAATTGTTTTAGTCACCCAATCTAAACAATTTTAACACGACGTTCCTTAGTGTGCCTTATTAGATAGAACTCTATTAAGTAGCTATTCAGTATGATGTAAGTATCGCATTCTTAGAATGTGCTAAAACTGAATAATTCAGTCAATGAAAAAATACATAGCAGATTATTTCATAAATGGAATATTCCATTTTCTACTATACTTTAATTTGGCTATTTTCACTGCTGTAAGAATTGCATTTAGAGAATGTTGGGAATTAAAGTGTGGTATAAATCTAATGTTTCCTGAATTAAGAAAATAACTGCAGTTGGATGTTTGCACAGTGTGGACCTAGGGGTTATGGGGACCAGGATTTTGTTAGCCATAGCCCAGCTACTTCAAACGTTTTTCATTTTATAAAAATGATCTGCTCATATATACTTCCCAATTATAATGCTGACTATTCTTAGTTGCCTGTAGGTACTCAGAAATGCTCATTGGATTTGCACAGAAGTCTATGTGCTGCAAGCCAGGAGAGTTATTACTTCAACCTCTACCATATCCCTGATGCAAGTTCAGCAGGAGGGAGACACTTCACTGGGGAAGAGGCCTCATTCTTCATTGCCATTTTGATGATTTCTTTTAGTAATTTTTGCTTAAGGTTTTTGCTTAGGACTTTGAAGGCTATTTGACTATGAATTTTAGTATTTTTCTGGGAATCAAAATAAGCTGACAAATTTTTATCCCTTGCCCTGTCTAATTTTTGTAGCTCAATATTATCTATGCTGCTTTTTATTTTTTGGAAATTCAATTTGTGTTCTGGGAAGTATACATGGTTGTCTGACCAATACTCTAAGTGCCTGGGATGTGCTTATGAGGCTTTGCACTCTTGGAACTTTAACTTGTAAAGGTATTCCCTACACCTCACCTCCCGTGTCTGCAGCCACATATTTAATTTATTTTTATATTGGCCAGCTATTTACATGCCAGCTACTTTTCATTAGGTTGTAATTTCTCTGATTAACAATAACTGTACATTGCTAATTTCTGTATTATCTGACTAGTATCTAGCATACTACCTCACTATATATAAATATTTAAATATTTACTCAATAAATTAACTTGTTAAATTACTCCTTTCCTACCTTGCATTCTTTTATGTAGAGTAGATGTTTGCTTATTATGTGCAAATCATCCTTTTCCTCTTATTGCCAGCACCCTTGCTTTTTTTGGGTATCCAGCCTTCCCTTTGTTCCTGTATGCATCTGGAAAAGGTGATCCCATCCTTAGCTTCTGGGGGAGGTCATCACTGATTTAGGCTAACCAACATATTCTATGTTCTGGCTATAGTGTTTGGTTAAGGAATGGAGGACAGATCCATCCTAAACCAATTACAGTGAATCTCAGGACGCTTCTTCAGAAGGCACAGACAGTGATGCCCTTTCTTTTATGCCAGGTATGGATGACGTGGGATTTTTTGGCAGCAATGCAGAAATCACAGGGATATAGCTTTAGGATGAGGTAGACTGTGTGGAAGTAGAGCATAGAGACAGGGTTTGAATTTCCTTGTGGACATTTTTGTGCTATTGGCCGAGACCAAATGTCAAGGCCACATTACACCTGGACTTTCCAGAGATGGTAATTAATTTGTTTTTCAGCTGGTTTGTATTGGGCTGCTACTTTTTCTTCTCTTCCTCTTCCTTTTCCTCTTTCTTCTTCTATAATCAAAATCTACATGATTGATGCACTGTATTTTCAGTGTATTTGATCATACAAGCATTTTGGCAGCCTGTTTCACTGATTTTCTCCTTGCTTAATTCCTTACACTTTTCAGTTTCATTTTTAAATTCAAGTCTCTAGTTCATATTTGTTAGCGATAGTCAATTGTTTATAATCTCATGGAATCACAAAATGACCATAGATCGGCTCTTCCTACTCCTTTGTATTTAGATAAAACTAAACACTAATGAGGCTAAATGATTCACCCATCATCCTTAATAGTTTAATATTTTATTCATGATTTAGGATCATCATTTTCAACATTAATTGGTAAGTTGTCTTACAAAGTGTGGAGGGTAACTTTCTAAGAATATACTGTTTGCCCCTCACTAATGGAAGTGTTTTTCTAGATAGTTTTCCTTCTGTCTTTTTCAGTTAGTTGTCACTTTTTTGCAGCTTCTGGGAGTTCTTTGATCATTCTGGTTGGCTCTAATCTTAGGTCTACTATGTGATGTGAAAGGAATGAGAGTCACTAAGGTTAATCATGCTTTATAAGCTGATAACATCAGCTTTATACACAGTACTAAGTCCAGTAGTCGCCTAAGGGTGACTCAATAACTATGATAGCATAGATGGCCATTGAAGTTGCTTTCATTGATACACTTTAGTCTTTTTGCACCTGTTTCTTCTGGCCAGATGAGTGTCTTCAGTTGTAAAAGATAGCAAGTGTTAAAAGAAAAGAGAAAAGAGGAAGACAATGTCTCTACTAATTTTTGAAGGGTTGTTTTATGTGAAACATTCCTAAGCCTCCTTTAAAAAGTAAAATAGATAAACCTAAGTTAGATGATATTATTGGGCAATTATGATTCTGGTTAATTGAATTTTATAGTTGTTTATGGCATGTTCTGAAAATCTTTCTGTTATTAAAACCTTTCCCTAATAGATTAATCCATTTAGCTTTTGTAATAAATCTAATGTATGGAAGAAAATATATATATATTTTTTTCCTGATCTATTGCATCTTGTAATGCCTCCTTCTGAATGACACTAAGTAAAGACCTAGAAAGCAACAGTTTTGAACTGTGTTGTGGTTTTGACACTACTACTTGGCAAGGGTCAGGCATGATTCCTTTTCACTGCTATCTTATTCCACTTTCCTTTGGGGCATGTGGAGGGACTGTGCTCTCTGGTCCTTTGAGAATAGGCATGACTATGTACTTTTTCTAGTTGTGAAGATAGAAACAAATGAAGTGTATCACGTTGGGTAGAAGCCTTTAGATGCCAGATTTGAGTATCTACTTCACCTTTTTCCTTCTGTGGTAATAACAGAAGCATGTATGAATGGAGTCTCTGCCGCCTGGGTTTGTTGTTAGGTGCTATTGCATCAGTTCTGACTCATAGTGACCCTACATACAACAGAAGGAAACACTCCCTGACACTATGCCATGCACATGACCACAATCTTTTTTTTTTTTTTTAATTTAAGCCCATTGTTGCAGCTATTGTGTCAATCCATTTAGCTGAGGGTTCTCCTTTCTTTTCATTGACCTGCCACTCTCCCAAATATGATGTCCTTCTCCAGGGATTGGTCCCTCCTGACAACATGTCCAAAATATGGAAGATGCAGCCTGGGTAGATAAGACATAAGCTTTTGCTATGTTAAGCCACTGAAATTTGTGCATTTCTTGACTCTACAACATATCCCTGGCTTACCTGTTGATCCATATAATAGAAAATTTTGGCTTACCCTGTTCCCACTCCCCCTACTTTTCCCTTTGACTGGAGTAGCCATTCTTTTATTGCTTTATTTGAAAAATCTCTTTCGATTGCTAAAAACAAAATGAAAGCCACCCATGTAGCAGTTTGGTCTTAATGTTCATTGAGCCCTAGGATTTAATGGATTTAAAAATGTTTGCTCTTTGAGTTGTCTCGTGATTGGATTCTCTCATAAAAGTAGAATACAGAAAATGTTTAATCAATTAGGAGTTTCAATATATGCTGCTTTTCCCTAATGGTATATGCAAGCTGTGTATATAAATTGACATGTCTGATGATTATATGTGGTTTGTGAAATGGGGCTCATTGGTTGATAATATATATTATAAAGCACAGCAGTGACACATATTATATATACTGTAGAGAGTGCCACTGAGCAATAGCTATTTTGATAATGATAGCTTCTCATTTATATTATTTTTATCATTTAAGACCTCCATCAGTGCTTCCAGTACCTCCCATTTACAGCCAGCCTCCAGTATGCTGATAGAATTTGGACTGAACATTGTTACTTGAGGGTCTATGGAGATTTTTCAAGGTTAGACTGAGTGGTACAGTCACATTTTTATAAAACAAAGCCTGAAAGGAAATCATATCAGATTCAGAATTACTTCATTGTTGGAAAAATACTTTTTGAAAGCCTTTTCTGTGTCTTCAACATAAAACTCCTGAAAGCAGAAGATATTCATGAGTTAACTGTTTATTAAAAATATAAGAGCTCACTTTCAGATCCAGATGATTCTGACTGCACAAAGGAAGAGGAAGAGACATATGGATTATACCAAAGAGTAATTCTCAAATCACGTATAGAATAATATAGTGATCAATAAAAATCCTAAAGGAAGGAATTTGCTATTAGTTTTTTTGTTTAATATGAGATTTTAAAAAACAGCTATTCTTACCTTGAAAGTTTAAAAAATGCTCCTTAATGAGTAGTTTCATGACAAATATTGCATCTTTTTTGGAGACTGAAGATCTTGCATCTCTTTGGGTGTCATTTACCTGAATACAAATGGACATTATAAAAGCCAAGAAGGCATAGAGTTGAAGGTGCATAGTTGCCGAATGTCCCTGATGTGTTGGTTTGAAAAATTAAATTCCTGCTATGAATATTAAAGGCCATTGCTGGGGTAGATTCTGGGATCAGAAAGTGGAAAAAATCTGGCAAGTGAGAGATCATCCAGTTGGATTTTAGTTAATTGAAGTTTTATATTATCTGTCTCTGTGATGCAGATTCAGACATTTCCCCATTGTTTCCCCAGTTCTAATCCCAAATAGTGGTCAAGTTGTCTCTGATGTCTGGAAGTTGGGCTGGTAGGAGGGAAGTGAATGGAGTAATTATTTGAAGGAAATCATTTATGTTTTTGAATACTCATTGTCTATTACCTAGTTGAAATTCTCAGAGTCAGGAACTCTGATTGAGCTCCCCTGGGGCAGGCATAAGCAGGACAGTTGGGAGTGGGTGGTTCTCCTTGTGCCCTTTTCAGGGTAACTGTTTTGCCTGATCTCCTGTTTCAGCTCCCCAAAGAAAAACCTCAATGAAATGATGTAGTAAAAGATTCTGAAATAAGCAATTTTTTTCCTATTGTGTTTTAGTTAATGCTCCCAGGCTTGGACTATAATGCTGACTCACTTCCATCATTATTATGTCTCCCAAGCATTAGGTTTAAACACCTGACAAAGAATTATCCTGCAGTGATGTTGCCTTATTGAACTCGATGTAGGTTGGATCTGCATGCTTTCTGCATGTTGATTCTGCATCATTGTGGCTATTGTCTCAGCTTCCTGATCTTGCATATTAATAACACATTTCTTGAGTGAATCCACTGGTCCTGACAGGATCCATATTTTCGATCTATATATGTCTACATGGTACTAAATATAATAGAGGGAAATGTTATCATCACATTGCAGTTATTCTATTGACAAGGAAATTTCCCTGAGTAGTCATTCATGGAAATGGAGAAAGTATTCATTTTATGAAATGCATGATGGTTATGAAGAGGGCAGTACAGGCTAATGGAAATAGCTCCAGATGGATGATCATGACTTTTATTATGACAGAAAACCACTAATTAAATGCCTTTTTATATGTGTTATTATGCTAATCTCCAACAGAGAGAAATACTTAGCATCTTTTTTGTCCTTTCAAACTATGATATACTGATGTAGATACAAATATTTATAGATATGAGTTCTAAAAAGTACTGTGATCTCATTGAGGTCAAGGATGTATTTTGGAAGGTGTAAGAAATGACTAGGTAGAAAAGGTCAGAACCTATTTCAGAAGGAATCAAGAAGAGCAGGCATTGGGATCCTATAAGTTATGGGGGAGCAGTGAGGTCTTTTCTAGTTAATGCAGGAGGTTTAGGTTTTTGAAACAAATTAATGAAATGAGTAAGGGGTATGTCAGAACACATGTACTTAGTATATATTTTATGACTTTTCTTTTGTTCTATTCGGCATTAGGTATTTATGTTGCTTTTCTATGTGTTCATTAAAACAAATGAAGAAACATATTCCAGTGACTAAGTGATACAGGTCTTGAGAAGCTGATGGCAAGTGAAGGGCCCTGGAGTTAGGAGGAAGAATCTGGAAGTTCCTGTTGAGAAACGATTGCTGTCTTTGGTTTGGAGCAGGGAGAGGGGGCAGAAGAAAGGCAGGGAAGTATGCTTTTAAGTTATTAAACAACAGAATGTCAATGCAGGGCTGGAGTATCCTTCTAACATTGTCAGAAAATCAGTGAAAGCACTTGGCTTGGGTGGTCTATGAAAGGAGTTAGAGGAGGCCTGCATAGTGTTTGAGGAGTAGCCTTAGTGAACACAAAAGTGCTCTTATATTGATGTGAGCATGGCACTGAGGTCATTGTCCTTCAGAAAAGACAAAGCCAAGATTGGATTAAGTTCCACACTGATAAAAATCAATTTATATTAACATGCTAAGTGTATGAGCTATATGTTGATTATTTTTTTCTTTAAACTTTTCTGCAAATGTTATGTTCTCATGGAAGTATAGGTAATTAGTGTTATATCAATGTACATTTATGATTAGATGATGAGTTGCACTCAAATTCATAATAGAAGTGTCTTTGAGCTGATCCTGGTGCCTACACGTGGCTGCTGGGTCCTTGCTCTTGTTGAAGGAATGTGAGATGGAGGCTTGATCCAGAGTTTAGTGAAGGCTTGAGGTCCAGAAGGGAGATTTAGGCAGGGAGATCCTCAGGGCACACATGTCTGCTTGAAGGTCCTTATTTCTGAGAGGACAAAATGCCCCTTCCCTGACTGAGCTTTAAGGTCCTGAGATAATGGAGACCACCTGATAACCAAATGTGGAAAAGCAAGCTGTAAAGGTCAAGCATTCCTGAGATTCCAACCTCCCAATCTTACTCGTTCCTCCCTTCTTACAAGGAGACTTTTCCTGCAAATAAGACAAAGGCCTTGCAGTCCTATATGAGCCCCAGCCTCAAATAGCTTGTTGCAGTAGTCCCATCTCCTTCCCTCCTGGCACTGCTGCCAGAGGTCCCTTTTCCCACCCCCCAATAAACATGTTCCTTTACAGGTCATGGATTCCCTCGTGTCTGTGTACTCTTGCTGCCCAGATTTTCCTGTCAGTTCTAGAATGGCTGGATGGAATGGAATGAAGGGTGTAGAACTTAGCTCCAATGAAGGAGTGGGATATCAGTTTTGAGGCCTACTAGGGAAAGAGGAAAGAATTCCTTATAAGTTATTAAAAGATTTAGAAAAACTTAAAGTTCTTCCTTCAAGCAGGTCTCATGATCTTATTTCTGAAATAGTAGCCATGTCCCTTGGGAAATGGAATTCACAGGGAGGATTCTTTTGGCTTGTCTTTCTCAGGCACAAGGGATTATGAAATGCCTGGGGGTAAATCTTCATGTTATTTCTCTGGCATCCTCTTCTCCATGCCTGTCCTTTGTGGAGGTGCCTTTTTTATCCTTGAGATCATGAGTATCAGGGGTTTAACTTTATTGTCACTGTGGAGAAGTACTCTGCAGGTTAGAAATCCTCTTAGGGTAGATAGAATCTGTTGAGGGCAGCCCAGTGCTTATCAGGAAATTAAGGGACTGGGACTCTCTCATCCCAGTTTTCCCCCTAGGCAGATGTTGGCCTTTATTCCTCCAGACTAAGTTCACACTAAACTCCAGTGGGAGTTTAGGAAGGCTTCAAGTGGGTATTCCAGAGCAGTATAGTGCCAGAAGTCTGGGAACTATCCTTCTTTAATAAACTAACTTCACTGTCCAAGGAATGGCACAAAACCATACCTTCTGCCTTGTTGCTTGATTCTATCACTCTCCTTCCTGCCTGTTCCTATATTTCCCAGGAAGCTTAACTTTCTGTACCCTGCATCCTCTCCCCATAATATACTTCCTTTCCCTACAGGATAACACAATCCTGTTCCTGGTTCTTTTTTATGTCTTGCATACTCTATTCCCTTAGGGTTTGATTGATTATAAATGGATTCATTTGATTTTGCTTTTATTGTTATTATAATTTTAGTTCTTCTGTTGTTCCACAGAGGGAAGAGGAGAGAGTCTGGACTTGCAGTTAAGACAAATAAGAAGTAGTTAGTGCTTTAACTGGTGTTCACTCTTCACTCATGATAAATTTAAGTACATAGTATTGAGAATTATTCTTCTTATGGATGCCATGTAGACTAGACTATATAAGGAGTGCATATTCCTCTTGTGACTTTGATCCTTCTTGCAAAATGATAAGTCTGACTTTATTAAATTAAAGCATATTTCCCCCTATCTGACTTAATTTTCATTAGAAAGATACCCTGTTGATTTTATAGAAAATGACTCCTTGGAACACATCCAAGATGATGGTGCCCTACACTTCAATAGTTTCTCCCTGACAGCTGAGTTTCTACTCTGTTCTTGAAGATGAGGATTTTTTATTTCTTCCTACCACGTATAAAATGTCCACAGTCCTTTAGTCTCTGGAGTAATGGGATGTTTCTTACCTGCTCATATACACCCTGCTGTGTATTGAGAGTAAGTTTTTTATGGTAGTTTTTCCTTTATTAACAAAGCAAAATTGAGCCTGAAATAATAATACAGAGTATTGAGACCAAAGGCAGAAATTTGTATAATATCTTTAACTTGTCATTTCTCTGTGGCTGGATATATGTGATCTTGGAAGAAATGTGCATGATTGGATATTATAACATTATAAATTGTGTAATTAATTTTATAGAATGAGATTGATATTATGAATATACATTTCTTCAGAAGTGTTAAAAAGCAAAAGACAAAGAAAAATGTGAACATGATTTTGACCGAATCTTCAAAATCCAACAGCCAGTGTTGCTGCCTCCTTCCATCTCTGTATCTCTCTCATGCACGTTTCATTTCAAAGCTGCCACTTTGTTCAGATCATCTCCACAGGATACAAGGAAAAAGAGTGCACACACACACACACACACACACACACACACACACACACACAGACACACACATACCCAGCACCACCTTAAGATTTTATAACAGTGAAATGTTTTTCTCCGTATCTGACTGCTTTCTTTTCTTTGAATTCTTATTTTATATATTTCATCTTGCTTATATAATCCAAAGGGAAATAAGCTATATATGAACAAATGCCAAAATGATTATGATCTGACTCCACCAACATACTCAAGTTATTTCTAATGACAACTGCAACAGAGGCCCTATTGATAGAACTAAATTGACTTTAATTTTTGTGTGATGAATGAATCATAAACTGGGCTATATAGTCAATTTGGTTACATTCCATTGCTTTAGTTAAATTCTCAGAGAGGAAAACTTAAGCTTGCAGGTCACTCATGAGGCTTTATATTAGAGGGTAGGAGTTTATTTCTTCCTACTTGTATAGGGGGAAGAATCATCAATTACTCCTGGTGTGCATTTATGAAATCAGAGTGCTAGTTACCAGGAATGGTTTCTTTTCAAAAACTGAAGACAAGGCCTGTGATGAAAACCAAAACCTTTTGAAAAGAGGTATTAGATATGTCTCTTTCTATGAATAAGAATAAAGGATGATTTTTCCCCTAAGCCTCTGTTACTAAAGATAACACATCTTATTCCAATCATAGGATTCTGTTTTGCCGATTTCATTTTTAATGGATTCTGTAAACAATGAAAACAGTTTGGAAGAGCTTACCTTTAGATATATTTAACACTTTAAGGAAGTTGATTTTATGCATCTCATTGATGTAATTCAATATGGGCTCATAAAAATGACTTTTAGAGTATTTTCATTCAACAGTTGTTCAGTGATCACAGACTCTGGATAATTTGTACACTGCTTGGTGATTGAGACACACAAAATATTCAAGGGAAGGAGCTCATTGAAGAAGGAAAGCTTAATAATTAGCATAGTATTTAGAGTTTAAGTCTTAGTTTAACCTCTTTTGTTCAGTATTATCTGGTTATGTGTTCCTGGTGGATGTTTAAGACCATGTAGGATGCCAGAAAAATAAGCTTTTAGTTTATACTTTTTAAAGTCAGTCAAGTTTTTTTAGGGTTGTTTTGTGGGGACCTTTAAGAAGCCTATTGGCCTCCCTTAGTCTTTCCCCTTTTTCAGTTGTGCCATCTGCTAGGATGAGTTAGGGTCTTGCTGACCATGTGGCTTCCCTTGGAAGAATTGAGAGGGCATTGTCCTCTGTAGCAACTCTCTTCTTTTGCAGAATGTGCACTGGTCAGAGCCAACCTCTGGGGCCTTCAATGGCCTCTCTGATCAAAAGGATGAGTGACTCACTAGAGTTGTAAGGTCCTTTTGAGGGGTCGCTTCATTCCCTAGATTCTGGATGATCTTGTTCAGGGGCCAAAATATTGGCTATCCTCTTAGCCCCATTTTCATGATTGGTTTAGGCGTCCAACTTTTGATTATTGAACATCCAGAAGGTCAGTATTACTAGTCTGAAAGAAGGAGTAATGGATATTATTTTTTAAAATTTGACATGATAGTTATAGCTTAGACGTATAGTACTTTTAGCTCTTAGACATATGTTTTAGTTTTTCCTGCCTACCTGATATACTGATATGAATATTTGAACATAAAGGATTTTAGATCATTTGTCCTTTTTTTTTTCCTTGTAGAACTGATCTAATTGTGGTATTGTATTGTAGTTTAGAATCTCATTTTAAGCCATTTTTGTAGAGAATTAACTTTTTCCTTTTAGTACTGTTTTAAAAATAACCTTAGTTATTTCCAATACAATTTTTAGGAATAGAAGTCTGATTATCCATTGTAGTTTCTTTTTGTTGTTGTTGTTCACTTGTAAATCTAAAACAAAGAAGGAAGAAAGATAGCAAATATATAAAACAAAAGACAATTCCCAGGGTCCAATAACATGGATCCAACCAAAATCCCGGGGAAAGATAATGTTGGCTTGCAATGCTAATCTGACTGGAATCCTGGGGTTGGAAAACATTGGCCAGCAATGTTGATCCAACTGAAATCTTGGGGTCAGACATTAGTCCAACCAATAGTTAAATATCAAGTTAATGAGCTTTCTCAAAAACTGATTTGACTTTTTCCTCTGGACATCTTCAGAGAATCCTGGGTGCACACCTTATTATGCACTGACAAAATGACAAACACAAAATTAAATACATAGCGATTGATTTTTGGGCCTTTTCTGGCATAGGAACTCATGAAGTCTGAAATAATTTATTTAATCTTGGACTTTTTTGTTTGTTTAAGATTGTGTCCTTGGGGGAAAGCAATTTTTTCTTTTCTTTTCTTTTTAGAATTACCTATGTTTTAAAAAGAGTGGTTCCCCTTACACCTTTCTATAACCTGAAAGATGGCTGGTCTTTCAAATTTATTCACCCCAAGAATCTGTTGGGTATGGATTAGGAAAAAGGAGAAGCTCTCATGGAAGACTGCCAAGGGATGCAAATTGTCCAAGTCACATTGCTTATCTTAGAATCTTAAGAATCACCATGGATTCTAGTTCTTCTAAGGTAAAAAGTTTAATGGTTCTGGCCCCAGTGGAAGGGGAAAGGATTTAAGAATTAAATCTACAGCTCAAATAACTTTTACTGGATGAGAGACAAGTAAGCTTGTTTTTATGTAGTACATTAAAATATGGTCTTAGAAAACCTTTTAAATGACCTTTTTTCCCTTAATTATCATCACCTTAAATAAACATATATAATTTTTAAAATAAGTTTTATAAGCCTTCTTATAATGTACTCTTTACCATCTATAACATGCTTTAGCTTTCTGATTTTGTTCCTTTTCTGTAATAACTCTCTACCTTCTAGACAGAATTGTACCATACAAAATCTTTTCTCATCTAAAATATTTCTCTGTCCCTTTGTTGTTGTTAGGTGCCATCAACTCAGTGTCCCACTCATAGCTACCATATGTACAACAGGAAAAATAGTATTGTCAGTACTTCTGTGCTATTCATAGGGTTTGCAATGGCTGATTGTTTTTTTGGAGTGGGTTGCCGGGTCCTTCTCCCAAGCCTACATATCTAGTGTTCCCAGGTGGTCTCCCATCCAAGTGCTAACCAGGCCTGACCCCCCTTAGCTTCCAAAATCTGACAGGATTAGACACCACAGTGCTATGGCTATAGGTCTCTGCCCCTTTAGCCTTCCAAAAATATTTTCATACTTATCATTTTCCCTTTATTTTTCAGTAGTTTCTCTTTGTCTTATTTCTTTTCAAAAATATTGAGTTAACTATCTTTCTTTGTTTAATAGAGTAAAAATTTTTTATATTCTAATGAAATTCCAGGAAGTTGTATTTGAAACATAGAGAGCACAAATATTGTGACTTAATATTCAAGCATTATAGATATGAACACAGAAAAAATATATTAATGATATTAACCTATTTATCAGGAGCTTAAATGTTATGAATTAAACATATTTTGAGCCAATTTAACAGTTTTAATTCATGTGATCACTCATTTACTTATAAGCCAATATGAATAGAAGTTCTTTTGGAGGAGATTTTATCAGGTAACATACAATATAATGTATCTAAAAGTAACATACACAGAGATTAAAATAATATAACCTTTATGTAAAAAACATAGTTATAAAACAAAGTAATATACTAAGACAAATCAATGAATTTAAAAAGGAACATTGAATCTAAGTTAGATTTATGACAGAATGAAACAAATTAAGATCACCTATTTATTTGGTCAAGCCTGCAGCCATAGCTCTGTGGCATCCGATCTTGGCAGCTAAGCAGGGTCGGGCCTGGTTAGTACTTGGATGGGAGAACGCCTGGGAACACCAGGTACTATCGGCTTGGGAGACAGACCGGCAACTCACTCCTAAAAATCAATCTGCCATTGAAAACCCTATGAACAGCAGAGAAGCACTAACAATAGTGTTTCCCCTGTTGTATGTAGGGTCGCTAAGAGTTGGATACCAACTCTACAGCACCTAACAACAACAACAACATTTATTTTGTCAAACTTAAAAGTTTTTACTTGTTTTATATCTTAACTAAATCTTATATTCACTTGGATTTTAAAATGTCCTCCTTACATTTTTTCTTTCTACACCCAAGTCAGTTTGATAATTAACTCTTCAATGCTTATGCCTCTTAGCTTGAGGCAAAACCTTAAATGGCTGGTTTTTCGTAAGGGCAAAAGGAAAAAAATTCTATATTTTAGTCATTTCTATATTTTACTCATGTAAAACAACAACATTGAATCATAGCACAAGTTAACAGCCAGACTGACAGACAGAATGACAAAAACAATTATATTAAGTTAGCAATTACCACAAACAAAAACTAATAAGAAAAACTAACATGGTTTTATTAAATCAGAGTGCACTCTTTAAATACTGGTCTCTAAGTTAAGCTGGTACCATTTAGTAAAATACACAAACACAAGCACATGCAGCCAATACACATGGCAATATAATTCCCAAAACTTTTGTAACTCTCTATTTAGGTATATCAGTTTTATTATTCTAGACATGGCATTAAGTAATCTTTAATCTTACATTTGTATTTTAAAGGTATGACTTAATGTGGGAAATTTATATTTTAAAGACAAAAGAACTTAACCTAACTTTATAAGGGATTTTGTCCATCTAGGAAATACCATAGAAATGAAATTAAGATTTTGGGGAGGGCTGCTTCCCTAAACCTTATTTCATTAAAATCCAGAAGTAGTAATGAGAACCTAAGCAAAGGAAAAGTTTGAAATTCTAAGCAAAAATTTGCAAGCTAGTGCTCAGAGAGACAGACTAGCCAGGTTTCTTATATGTGAGACTGTGAGCTTTACATAAGGCCATTAGTGTAGAGAGGATTGGGAGACCTAAAAGGAAAATCTTGTATCCACAGAAAGAGGACAAGAAAGCTAATATGGAAAGAGTTGGCCACCTAAAAATGTTTTGAAGCCAGAATGTTGAAGGGAAGAAACTGGTTTAGGATATTGGAGGATCAGCCCTACATACTCCCAGTTAAGCTGAAATTGTTCCATCTCTTCTTTTTTTTTTAACCCATGGTCCTGGGATTTGAAATATCTATAAATTCTGATCTCTACCACTAAAGATACTCATTATATACTGGCCAGGAATTAAGGCAAAAAGAAATCAGCCAGGAAATAAAGCAAAGAAGCAAAAGTACCATGAAAGGTGACAGAGCAGAAGTACAGAAGTTAAGAAAAACTTACCAACTTTGTTTTAACTCTCATTTCTCCCCATATGGACCACAAAAATATGTCACTAGCAGTGAATGCTGCAGTCCAGCTCTCCTACTTCCTTAACCTGAAGAGTTTCCTCTTTTTAGGACATCTCATGTGGTCAGGAGAGACCAATCCCTGGAGAAGGACATCATGTTTGGGAGAGTAGCAAGTCAGTGAAAAAAACAAAAACCCTCCAGCAGATGGACTGACACAGTGTCTGCAACAATGGGCTTAAACATAAATAAGATTATATGCCTGGCACAGAATTGAGAAGTGTTTTGCTCTGTTGTACATAGGGTCGCTGTGAGTCGGACTCGACTTGATGACACCTAACAACAATAACAACTCAAGTGAAAGCCAGGTTATTGGCTTGGTTGTGAAAATGAATTTTAATCAGTAAGAGAGAGAAGCAGTTTGAAGTTTATTAGGTAAAGGGTAAGAGATAGTACACAGTTCAGAGTAAGTGTGGGTGTCTGGAGAGATAGGCGTACCTGAGTATCTTTACAATGGAGATCTATCTATATATCTATATCATCTACATCTGTATTATCTATATGATTTTGTGTCCTTTTAAAACGAGGTTTAAGGATTAAACAAGGTTTAAAAATTGAGTAAAAAATGTACTATAAGAAAAGGCAACATGAGCTAGTTTATCTATTTCTCTTAAAGAATTTCCTTGTGTAAGTCATATTGTAGGGTGATTTTATGGGGTGCAGTGTTTAGGCTTAGGGATGGGAGAGAGATATTAGTAATGGTAAGCTCAAAAGTCATAAACATTCAGGGCATAAGTAAGCATAGTCTATTTGTTGTTTCTGACACTCTTGTTTGAGAGCCCTTAGAAAACAGAGAATTCTCTTCACTAAGGCAGTCTTTATTGATCTTGTTTGTTAGGTACTGTTGACTCTCAACCAGTGGGGGTTATAAGCAGATTCCTTGAGTTAAAGCTGTTGATTTTCAGTTGGTAGGAGATAGCAACAGATTACAAAATGAGGGGCTTCTCTCCTTTCCCATATCCCCTAAATTTTCTGTCTTTTTATCCTGTCTAGGTTGTTTAACTTTAATTATAGTCTGTAATTTAGTTTGGTATGGGAGCAGGATGTGGCAATCCACTCCCAAGGCAAGCCTGAAACAATTGGCCATTGAAAACCCTATAAGGGTCCCTATGAGTCCAATACTACTTGATGGCATCTAACAACAGCAACAAAAACAACAACAATCTAGTCTGGTGAGATTTTTAGGGAAGCACTGGTTTTATGTAAGTAGTTTTCATAGCAGCTTTTTTTCTTTTGATTGTTCTGGAATTGTTTCTTGATAAGACTCAGACCAGGTCCTAGTGTGAAAAGCCCTTTCCTTGCCATGTCCCCCAAACTTTTCCTGTCTTTCTTTCTTGCCTCAAATACTGCTGTATTCTTTATTAATCTTGAAAGTTCTTTGTCTGCTTAGAGATTAAAATGCCTCAGTGTGGGAGTTGGCAAGATTACTGGAAGTGTGCTTAGTGTGACTAAAATAGTCTCTGACACAGGATAGGTGTTCAGCCATCATCCTCCTCCTCCTCCTCCTCCTCAGTGGTTTTATGAAGTAGTTAATATTTAAGCAGACCTCGTTGTATAGTTAGGATCTGTACAATCAGCATTTGGAGCAAGGCTACTTTGATGGAGAGATCAGGTTAGTAAAACCAGTTTGAGGAAAAATGTGCTGAGTATGTATGGACAGTGAGTAGCTCAAAGGGAAGCTAGGGGCTTATAATGAATCTTATTTCATTTATTTTGGTTTTGACCAATACATTTTTGGAATATACTTCACTATGTAACATCAAACCAGAATATCATCACTTAGCATTTTTGTTCCAGCTGACACTATTTTCCATTACCTTTTACAAAAAACCATATACTATTGGCTCAACTTTTCCTTTTGTTGGAAATAGTTTCTACCCAAATTCTATTTATGCTACATGGTCTATCAGAAATTACTAAGCCTTCTATAATTCTCCTCTAATCTTGCCAGGAAAATCATTCTTTGATTCCCATACCATTGTAGCTTCCCCTTCTCTCTGACCCCATGTTTATTCAGCATCATCAGTGTTTTAAGTCTGCTGCTAGGCATTGGGAATTCCAGGGAAACAAGTTTCTAAGTTCAATAGTCTGAGAGTCTGATGAGGCTCAAAACAAGTGGACAGATGAGCATAATATAATGTGATGGAAAAGAGATAGGTACAAGTGCCATGGATTCACTTGGGGGGAGCATTGAGCTCAGTAAAAGGCAGCTTTTCAGAGGAAATGTTGACCAATTTCAGACCTGCATGATGGGTAGAAGTCAAGGAGTCCAAAGCAGGTGAAGCACAGTCACAGAGGGAAGCTATTCCAGGCAGGCAGGAGGTAAGGGCACAATGAGAAATGCAGCTCCTCTAGCACAGTGTCTTCCATAAATTAGGCACTCAGTAAGACATTTGTCTGGGAGAAGGATGTGGTAATCCACTCCCTAGGCAATCCCAAAACAATCAGACATTGAAAACCCTGTGAGGGTCACTATGAGTCGACCCTACTTGATGGCACCTAACAACAACAAGATATTTGTCAAATGAATGGGTGCTTAGGAAAAGTGGAACCAGGTCTGGCTCTTATTTCTTTGATATTAGGAGTTGGTGATGAAAGGACAGGGGGAGAATGGACTGGAAATAAAAGAAGCTTATGATTAACTTTACTTACTTCATAGAATCTTGTAGAAACATAACCAAAGCAAATTCATAGCTTCACATAAAGCTTGCCCTAAAAGGAGTAATGAATAAATGAATACTGTATTATTCATTTTTAAACATCACTTAAATGTTTAAAAACTTTATTTTGTGGCCCATTGTCAACAAACATAATTCTTATGAAAAACAGAGAATAAAATTTTATTTTGGATCTAGGATTTGATATCCTAGGGCTATCTCTATGAAACTGTTAGAAAAGGAGAGAAGAGAGGGAAGGAGAGAAAATACTGAAGCTAGGAGAGGAAATAATTTATCTTAGAGAAGTAAAAGATTAGAAAGGAGAACATGCAAAAATGCTACTTAAAGAATACATATCCTTATAATAAAAAGCCCCTAACTTTCAGCTGATAAAGCTGTCATATGTACTGTTAATTATTTGATATAATTATCTTTACTTGTTATTGTTTGTTATTGTTAGGTGCCATCAAGTTGTGTCTGACTCATAGCGACCCTCATAGGGTTTTCAATGGCAGATTGTTCCAGGATTGCCTTGGGAGTGGGTTGCCACGTCCTTCTCCCATTTTTGCGATGCTGGGAATCGAACTCAGGACCTCAGAGACTGCAGAGCGGCGCTCAACCAACTGAACTAAATCCCAGCCCCTATCTTTACTTAGCAGTTAAATTAATGTTATAAAATTATTATTATTATTATTTTTTGTTTTTTATGAGATAGTGTCTCCCTATGTAGCAAAGGCTGGCCTCAAACTTGTGATCATCCTGCCTCATCCTGTCAAATGCTGGGATTACAGGAATGTGCTACCATGCCCAGCTTCATCCAATACCCACCCTTCCTTTTTTCTTTTCTTTTCTTTTCTTTTCTTTTCTTTTCTTTTCTTTTCTTTTCTTTTCTTCTTTTTCTTTCTTTCCTTTCTTTCTCATTCTTTCTCTTTTTCTTTTTTCTTTTTTCTTTATTTCCTTTTTTTTCTTTTGAAATAATACTATCTGCTTTTTTTCTGTTTGGAAATAAAAAAGGAAATTGTGCATGTGGTGGAAAAGGCAATTAAGAGATTTTTGTTAGTATGTGACAAGGACAGTAGCAAAGAATAATCTAACACATTTGACAAAATGTTTACTTGTATCTTTCATATTCTCAAGGACTTTCAACCATTAAAACAATTCTGTTATGCCCTCAAGGGCCACTGGCATTCTAACTGATAATACCTTATGCCCAAACAAATTAGAACATCAAAGTAGCTTTTCTCTCTAAATAACATGAAAACTGTTCCTGTAACTACTGAGTCATAAGGAAAGATTCTTAGATTCTTATTTCCTTTGTATCCTTGAGCCAGGAATGATTGAATAATTGTTTATAGGACTTAAAAATACACTTTAAATAACATTTGTACTGCAAAAATGGGAGAAGGGTGTGGCAATCCATTCCTGAAGCAATCCTGAAACAATCAGCCATTGAAAACCCTGTGAGGGTTGCTATGAGTTGGACCTGACTTGGGCACACCTAACAACAAAAACAATAAAGAGTGAAGATATCACTTTTTTTGCATTATCCATCAGTGGAGAGAATTCTTACTTTAAAATTTACATCTAGTACATTGTCATTCACTTTTATGTTCTTTGTTAAATTCACATGCATTATTGGTAATTTTTAATAAGATATTTCTGTTCCCATGAAATTTCAGTATTACCAATTTGTTCAGTTGAATGTTTTTAATAGTCACAAGATAAGAATGGAGATGAAAAGTTGTTGGATTTATTCAAGTTTATGAATTTTGTCAGGTATTTGCTGTGGAATAAGATGTTGGGAATAGTGGCAAGAAACTGGATGAAGTTGTGGACCATGAACTGTGAGTTGAATGTGGAAGGTTGTATGTTTGGAGTAAGTGAATACATGGATAAGAAACAGCAGAGGCAGGATCTGGAGGATTCTGTGAAATAACTAAGACATAGAGGAAAGAGAGTTGGAGGTTTCAGTGTGAAGTTTATGGGTTAAAGAATTCAGAGGAAGACATATGTATTGGTGTTCTTTTGATGCATAACAAATGAACCATAAACCTACTGGCTTAAAGAAATACATATTTATTACCTTACAATTTCTGTGGGTCAGTAGTTAGGTCACTTCCAAGCTCACTTCAGTTGTTGGTAGAACTCATTTCTTTGCAGTTGCAAGACTGAGGGCCTCAGCTTTTTGAGAAATGTTAACTGGAGGCCATTTTTAGTCCCTACAGGCAGTCCGATGTTCCCAGAGGCTACCCTTGCCATATGGATTTTCTCAACATGGCCATTTACTTCATCAAGTTAATGGAGAGTGAGTCTGCTGGCAAGATGGAGCCTTATGCAACTTAATATAATCAATGGTGAAGCATCTTGTTATTTTTGTCATGTTCTATTGCAATATTTCCCAGGCTTTTTGGGACCTGGGACTAGTTTTGTGGAAGACAATTTTTCCATGGACAAGGGTGGGCAGTGGGGGGTGGTTGATTCAAGTGGTGGGGTGCAGCTGTAAATATAGATGAAGCTTCACTCATCTGCTGCTCACCTCCTGTTGTGCAGTTTGTTTCCTAACAGCCCACCGACCAGTTCCAGTTATGGCTCAGGGGCTGGGCATTCTTGTTCTATTGGCTAGAAGAAAGTCACTGTTTCTGTCCACACTCAAGGAGAGGAGACTACATGACAGCATCAATACCAGGAAGCAGGAATCTTGAATAGTCAGCTTCAAGCTGTCTAATACAATATCTAAATGCCAAAAGATCAACATATTTCTTTGCTCTTGTTTAGAGGCAAGAAATTATTTCTCTCCATGCGTTGTAATATTATAATAATTATTAATACCTAGAAATTGGTAGAATTTTAGGAGATAAAGAGGAAAACAATAGGGAGGGCTAGAAGAGAAGCAAGGGGTAGGGAATGCTAGTGATAGAGAAGCTCATTAGATATTAGTGCTGTTTGGCCAATTGATTTTTTGACAAAGGTGCTAAGAAACATTGGAGAAAGGACAGTCTAAGAATATGCATTGGAAAAAGGACAGTCTTTTTAATAAGTAGTGCTGGAAAACTGGGGTGTCTGTATGCAGAATGAAACTAGACCCCTATCTCTCATTAATTATAATAACTTAAAATAGATTACAGATTGAAATGTAAGACTTGAAAAAATGAAACTAGAAGAAAACAGGAGAAATGCCTCAGGACATTGAAATGGACAAGGATTTTTGGACAAGACTCCAAAAAGCAAGGAAACAAGAAAATAGATAAATGGGGTTTTATAAAACTAAAAATTTTAGCACAACAGTGGAAATAATCATCAGAGTGAAGAGATAGCCTATGGAATGGGAGAAAATGTTTGCAAACTGTGCATCTGACAGGGAGCTAATATCCAGATACACAAGAACCACAATATCAAACAAAACAAAACAAACAACCCAATTAAAAATGGACAATAGACCTAAATAAACATTTCTCATAAAGCACACATAATAGCCAAAAGGTATTTTAAAAATGCTCAATAGTCCCAATCATTGTTGTTGTTGTTGTTAGGTGCCGTCGAGTCGGTATCTGACTCATAGTGACCCTTACAGGGTTTTCAATGGCTGACTGTTTCGGGATTGCCTTGGGAATGGATTGCCAGGCCCTTCTCCCATTTTTGCGGTGCTGGGAATTGAACTCAGGACCTCAGAGACTGCAGCGCAGCGCTCTACCAACTGAACCAAATCCCAGCCCCAGTCCCAATCATTAGGGAGATGCAAATCAAAATGACAATGAGATATCACCTTACTCCAATAAGAATTGAATAGCTCACATCAAAAAGACAAAAGATAAAAAGTGCTGAAGATGTAGAGAAAAGTGAACTCTTGCACGTTGTTCGTGGGAGTTTAAATTAGTATTTTTTATTATGGAAAACAATATGGAAATTCCTCAAAAAACTAAAAATAGAATTACTATATAATCCATCAATTGCATTGCTGTGTATATATTCAATGGAAGTGAAATCAGTAGGTTCAATAGATATCTGTACTCCCTATTCACTGCAGTACTTTTCATAACTGCTACAATATGGAATCAATCTTAAGTGTCCATCAACTGATGAATGAGTAAAGAAAAGTTGGTAAAATACACAATACAATACCACTCAGCCATAAAAAGAATGAACTCTTGCCATGTGTGACAATAGTGATACAATTAGAGATCATTACATTAAGTGGAAAAAGGCATAGAAAGATAATTGCTCCATGATCTCACTCATGTGTGGAATATAAAAATTTGATTTCATAGAAGTTGAGTGGTTACTAGGGGATGAGGATAGTAGGGGGAAGGGCAGGATGGAGAAAGGTTGATCAATGATAGGTTATAGTAAGGTAGGAGTATGAAGCTTGGGTCTGGTATTGCATACTAGCATGAATGTAGGTAACAGTTATGTATGTATATCTCAAAAAGCTGTAAGAAAGGATATTGAATATTATCACTACAAAAACAGATAGATGATTGAGGAGATAGATGTTTAATCTATGTATACATGTATTTAAACATCATATGTTACCTCATTGTTATGTACAACCTTTATGTTTTCTTGTCAGTTAAAAATGAAAAGACATGTACAGGTATGAAAATGTAATAATGAAATTCATTATTTTGCATAATTAATATGCACTAAGAAAAGTGCCTAAAAATAATAAAACAAGAGAAGGACCTGTCAACCCACTCCTGAAACAATCCTGAAATAATCTGTCATTGAGCACCCTATGAATAGCAGAGAAGCACTGGCATAGTGCTGGGCATGACACATTGTTGGGAGTGTTTTGTTCTGTTGTCCATAGGATTGCTATGAGTTGGACTCGACCTAATGGCACCTAACAAGAAAAATGTCTAAAAATAATAAAGACAAAATATCACAAATAGAAGGAAATTAGTGCTGCTAAAGTGGAATGGGAGAAAGGCCTGGCAATCCACTCCCAAGGCAATTCTGAAACAGCCATTGAAAACCCTATGAGAGTTGCTATGAGTCGGATACCGACTTGATGGTACCTAACAACAACAAAAAGAGTGGAATTATTCTAATTAGGTTTTATTGAAAAAAGAGCATGAATTCCCATGTTCTTAGTCTGATTTGCTGTTTTAGAGAAGCTTGTTTGTAAGATGAAAGTGTATGTGTGTGTCTGCTTCTCCCTCTTTTAGTGAGAATATTAGTTAGAAAATTTGATTTGAAATAGAACATAAAATGTTTATTTTTATAATCTGGTTTTTAACTGCATAATAAAATATATGCATTGAAATATGACAGGCTTTTAGAATCTCACTTTATAAACTGTGAATTTTATGGTTGAACAGCCTGATGTAGATTTGAAAAAACACATAAGAAAGTTTCAAATGCAGGTCTTCTGTTTATTACATATTTTTATTCCGAAGGACTGAAATACTTTCAAGCCTATTTGTAAGCTATTTTCCCAGAAAGGTGATTGTTTCTAAGAAAAGTGGGCCACTTAATTGTTAGCCATCCTTTCTGGCTTTGAACAGTGTTAAATTGCAACCTCACATTGATCAGTGTGACAGAATCTGAAACATTAAGCTTTGATTCATATTAATATGTTTATTAAATATTTAAGTATATTTGATGAAACTTCTCAGAGTTTATTATTTTGCTTGTTCCCTCTGTTATACTTCCACTCATTATTTTTCCACCCTTAGGTACTATTCTTATTTCTTCTGAAAAGAGAGGAGATAATGAATTGTGGTTAGAAGCAGTGGCTCTGGGCAGACTTAACTAGTTGACTGGCTCATGGATTTGAGTCCTAACATCACCTCTTACTAGTTGGATGATGCTGAGCAAACTATTTAAACTCTCTGGGCATCAGGCTTCTCACCTGTAGATTGTTGTAAATATAAAATGTGACTATAAACATTGACAGAGCTGAGTGTATAATAAGTGCTGACTGTTAGCTATTATAATCACCTTTAGGGTTAATAATTCTCTGCCCTTTTACTTGCCATCAACTAGTTTTCTGACCATTTCCTTCTATACAATGAAAATGTTGGCATTTGGCTTATATTTATTTCATGTCTTACAATTATCTTTTATAATTTCAATATCCTGTTTATAGCCTATTTAGTGGCATAGACTCAGAATATTTTGCTGTCTCCAGTTCTATGGACATCAAACATCACCAAAAGTCATATACTCACACTATATCTATACCATAAACCTTGTGGACAGTAGGAACTTCTATTCAGCAAGAGTTCTTAAACTATATTTCATCTTCAGGTTAATAGCCTCACATCTTTTCTGCTTTCTCATAGCCTTACTTCTAGTAAGGATATCTAGATTTGACCTCAATCTTTGAATTCTTCAACTTCATTTATTGATATTTCCTTTCTAGTTCCTAATCAGGATTCCATACACTAGCCACATTAAAACAAAAAACGGCAAATAAATGTATAAAATACCTTTTAATTATAAGTGTTTGCTATGGTTTGGATGTTTGTTGTTGTTAGGTGCTGTTGAGTAGGGTCTGACTCATAGTGACCCTCATAGGGTTTTCAATGGCTAATTGTTTCAAGAATGGACTGCCATGTCCTTCTCTCATTTTGGGAGTGCTGGGGATAGAATCTGGGTCATCAGAAAGTGCAAAGTAGCACCAAGCTAAAGGCTTGGTACCTGGATGGTGCTGTTGGGAGGTACTGTGGACCTTTTAGAAGTAGGGTCTTGTGGGAGATCCTTAGGTCATTAAGGGCATACCCTTGAAAGGAATTGTGGGGTCCTGATCATCCTCTTACTCTTTGATTTCTGGTTCATGAAGTGTGTGGTTTGCTGTGTCATACATTCCTATCATGATGTGCTACCTCATCAGAAACTCAAAGCAATGAAGCCATTGGATCTTGGACTGGAACCTTCAGAACTATGAGCCAAAATAACTCTTTTCTCTTTATAAGTTAATAATCTTAGGTATTTTGTTATAGTAATGGGAAGCTAATAACAAGTGTCACAAAGATCATACTGTTCTTTATAACAATCACCCAAGCTCACACCTATAGTATTGTGCTCAGTTGAGAATGAGTCATACTTTAGGAGAATTAGATAAATGAAAGTTTAGTGCCATGGTTTGTAAACTTGAGCATGCATTAGAAATACTTAGAGGACTTGTTAAAACTTGGAGTGCTGAATCCTAAGCTCCAGAGTTTCTGCTCCAATTGGTTTGCTTTGGGACCTAAGAATTCTCATTTCTAACAGCTTCTATAGCTGCTGCTGCTGCTATTAATTTGGGAGCCACAAATTTATAATCACTGGTTTAGAGTGTGATGAGGCTGGAGAAGATTGGGACATGGGGATGCTTTGCTTAGAGAAGAAAACATTTCAATGAAACATGATAATTATCTGGAAGAATTTGTAGGAATGACATGCTTAAAATAGATTAAATTTATCCTACTAGTTTCTGAAGTAGGGCATGGATTATCATATATGCTCAAATCTAATCCATGCCCTTTCAACAGTTTTAGAGGGCTACACAAATCAGAGTGGGGCTGGGATTTAGCTCAGTTGGTAGAGCACTGTGCTGCAGTCTCTGAGGTCCCGAGTTCAATTCCCAGCACCGCAAAAATGGGAGCAGGACCTGGCAATCCACTCCCAAGGCAACCCCAAAACTGTCTGCCATTGAAAACTCTATGAGGGTCGCTATGAGTTGGATACCGACTCGACGGCACCTAACAACAACAACAACACAAATCAGATGTGGATAAGAATTGCATGTGAATTGGATTAGTGGTTGAGAGAGCTAAAACTGTTGAAAGGGTATGGATTAGATTCAAGAATATATGGTATTTGTATAAAAAAGAGGGAGGTAGAATAAGGGTAAACCTAAATAACTTTTAATCTTAAAGTTGACTTAAAATGTGATGGATACCTGAGAAGAAGTGAATTCTGTCAGAGGCTTTGAAATAGAAGCCTGGTGATGACTCATTGTGGTCCTATGTGGACAAAAGGGGCACAGAAAGCCAGTCCAGGGATTAGGGGAGTAAGGGATACAGGCAGAGAGAAAAATCTTCCCTGATTGCCAATATCTCTTTGATTCTAGTCTTTCCTGAGCACAGGTGTTTTTGTCTTTGAATTCCATGAAGTCATTTTTGTAACCTTAGAATAAATACTCTCTTTATGATCCAGCTTATGTGTGTCCACCCTACAACCGGTGTGCCACATGTAAAGAGAAAATAAAATGTGAAAAAGAATGGATAATTATTGAAGTAAGTTTTGTTGTTGTTGTTAGGTGCTGTTGAGTCAGGTCTGACTCATAGTGACTCTGTGTACAACAGAGTAAATCATTACCTGACATTGTGCCATGCCAGGCATTATGTCTGACAGTGCTTCTCTGATATTTATAGGGTTTTCATGGATGATTGTTTCAGGAGTTGGCTGCCAGGTCTTTTTCCCAAGCTTGTGGCACCTTATGTTCCCAGACAGTCTCCCATCCTAGTACTAACCACGCCAGACCCTGCTTAGGTTCTGAGATCAGATGAGATTGGATGCTAGGGTGGTATGGCTGTAGGTTGAAGTAAGTTTAGGTGAAATGAAATCAGATGAGATTATATCCCAAAAGAAAAAATTGGCCTTGAGTACTAGGAGGAACATCTCGTTTTTGAAGGAGACAAAGAAAGTAAAGATGCTTGGCCTTAAATGGAGGTAGTGATGAGAAGGGGAAGGAACCTGACATTCACATAAAGTAAGATGATTTGAGAGAGATCTGGGGTTATAGAGGGTTATGGAGAAAGCTTGAAGATACAATGGTGAGGATTTGGAGCAGTCACTTCTGGAAGGAAAAGAGGGTAAAGACAACAAAGGAGTTTGAACAGGAGTGAGAGGTCCCAGATGACACTCTTGACTTAGAGTGGGAACAAATAGAAAAGTAAGTGATATCCTCTAGTTGTGATCAGAAGCTCAGGGAGAACCTAGATGTGGGAACAAATTATAGGGAGTGTGAGGGAAGATGGTGATCCAAAAGAAGTTGAGAGAACTGGCAAAAAAAATCCTTAAGTATGTATGTCATTTGATAAAATGGCGTCCAGAGGGCTAGGTTATTGAAGTCAGGACAGGAAGGACAGTCTGGAAGAAGACTGCAGAATTCCCTTACTTTTAAAGAATTGAAGTGACATATTCAAGATCACATAAAAACTTTAGTTCAACATTTTCTGAAATTTGTTCCTTCTCCTACAGCAAGGATTCTTAGGTTTTATCTCATCATGTCCCATAGTTCTTGAAAATTGTGGTCATATTTATTTATTTTCTTTTTTGTACTGATGTCTGGTGTATCTCCTCAACCTTGTCTTCCATTTCCAATATTCTTTCTTTTGTTTGATCTATTCTACTGGTGCTACTTTCTCTTGTGTTTTTTAATTTGGTTTATTGTATTTTCCATTTCTAATATTTCCATTTTTTTGATAATTTCAATTTCCTTGCTGAATTTCTCATCCAGAATCTGATTTGACTTTCTCAATTTGTTCATTTGGTTATTTTTATCATCTTTGAAGTCTTTAATCATTTTATGATTATATTTTTGAATTATTTATTTGGCGTTTCAACTGTTTCAGTGTCTTTGGTTTTATTTGTTGGAGAGTGATGATCTTTTGGAGGAGCCATGATATCTTGCTTTTTTATATTTCTTATATTTCTTTGTCGTAATTTTCTCATCTGTTGGGGTAGAAGTTTCTTTGGGATTTATTTGGAAGTCTTCTTTATTAGCAGCTCTCTCTTGAGGCTCAGTCCCCTATTCCACATCAGCGATTGGAAAGCATACATCTATTATAGTAGCATCATCCAGACAAACCACATATATAATTATTGTACAATTAAACTTGATTTATGATAACTAGTATATTACTAATGGATTTAGGAAGGAGGATAACCAAATTAATATAATGTTAGTTATAAAATGAAAAATGTTAGGGATGGAGGTGAAAGTTATAGATGAGCAATATGACAGAATGTATTACAGAATGGGGAGGAAAAAGAATAAACAGTTGGGGTGAATGAGGAGCAGAGGATAAGAAGAAGAATAGAGAGGATTGTGATGAGAGTGAGGAGAGCAAGGAGTTCTAAATCTTCTGTTGCTCATTACAGAAAAAAGTTAGTGAACGAAATTAGTTAAAGTTAAGGGCCAGAATAGCAAATGAAAACATTAAACCTTGTTTGAGAAATGAAAAGGAAAAAAGTGACAAATATTGGAGCAGCTTCTTTGAGTCTATCAGGGTCTTTACCTAGCTGCATTGCCCAGGCCCAGAGTCTTATTTAACAGCTCAGTTGTTTGGGTAGCTCTTTCTATCTGCACCAGAGAGGGAGGGGACACCCTAATGTCTCAGACCTGCCAGGCACAGGGTCTCCAGTCATGAGGCATAGAGTTTTATTTGAAACTGAGTTGCTTGGGGAGTTTGTGTGTCTAGGGGTACTTGGCAGTGGTTTGTTCAACTGTCAGGGGTCTGCAGCATGCCAAGTAGTTTGTATAGGTGATTGGATTGCCTGGATAGGGGGTGGCGCATGCCACACTGTTTGTCAAACTGTCTTTATAGGTAGTAGAACTCTGGGTGTGGCTCAGGAGCTTGCTTGGGAACTATGGCTCACTGTATACCTGGTTTAGCAGGTGATCGTGACTGGTTCTTGTTTTCCCACAGTCCTGCAATTGCCTTGTATGTCTGTCTCATACTTGGGTGCTATGGTAATGTGTTCCCAGGGTTTGTGTTCAGTGATTTGTCCTTCTTTACTGCCAGACTGTTTAGCAGGGCATGGGGCACCTGGCCTACCTTTCAGATGGATCTTCTGTTTCTCTTCCCGTGCCAGGGCACCATGCATCAGGGACTGGTCTTGTGTGCTCTTTGCTGTGTAGATCTTGAGTTTTGTGCATTTCTTTGTATTTGGAGGTAGTCATATCACCTCCTATATGATTTCTGTGCTTTTCCAGATTTTCTATCTTTAGGATAAGGTCTATTCTTTCCTATCCTACCTTCTTTGTTTCACCACATCACGGAGGTTGCTTTTAATTCATCAATTTACACAGAAAAGGATAATGTTATTTAATGTCTATGTGCTTCAGTTTTGTTTTCCTTCACAGAAACAGACAAAAAAACTTAATAAAACTTTCATTTAAGAAATGTGAATCTATCAGTCCCAGTCTTATAGAAATGTTGTGATAATAAATGAATTGTTGTATGTAAATCATTTAGAGGAATGCCTGGACCACAGCAACTATTTTGCTGCCATCATCATCATCATCATATTTTAATTCTTTGTTTTGTTTTATGAGTTAATTACCTTTTTCTTTTTCTTTTTTTCTCCTTTTATTGGTAAATGCTGGTGGGGTATAGAGTAATACAGCATTGACTTTTTCCATTATGCACTATTACATCATTTCTGGTTACCTTTTTATCAACTTACAGGGTTTATGAAACATTTTGAATAATGTGTAGTAAAACCCATATGCATATTTGGGTTATATTCTCCTATTTTTCCCATGTACTCATGAAGTTGCATTGTATACATTGAAATTATCCTCTCCCCCTTTATCCCCCTACATTGATTCTCCTCCCCATCTTATCTTCTGCAATCTTAGCTTTCCTTTGCTACTTCCCTCCCTCTTTCTTTCTACTCTTTATATTGTCCTTTCCTCACTAAGTTTAATTGTGAATTTTTATATATCAACTTATGTGTAGGATTTTTCCTTCAAGTAAGATTCAGCTCCCACATATGAGTGAGAACATATTTCTCTTTATGAGCTTATATTCATTTGCTTAAGATGGTGTTCTCCAGTTCCATCCAATTTGGTATAAATGACATTATTTCATTTTTTCCTGCTAAGGAGTATTCCATTATGTATATGTACCATAATTTTTTAAATCTATTCTTCTGTTGATGGGCACCTTTGTTGGTTCCATATTCTTGCTATTGTGAAGAGTGCTACATTGAATATAGAGATGCAGATGTCTCTGTTGTATGATGACTTGTCTCCTTTTGGGTATATTCCTAGTGGTATAGCTGGGTCTATGGCAGTTCTATTTTTAGTTTTCCGAGGTCTCCATATTGATTTCCAAAGTGGTTGAACCAATTTATAGTCCTACCAACAGTAAGAGGGTTCCTTTTTCTCCACAATCTTGCCAGCATTTGCTATTGTTTGTTTTGTTGATCTCAGCAGTTCTTACTGGAGTTAGGTGGGATCTCAGAGTTGTTTTGATTTGCATTTCCCTAATGGCTAGGGATATTGTGCATTTTTGCATGTGCTTCTTAGCCTTATGAACTTCCTTTGAGAACTGCCCGTTCAATTCCTTTGCCCACTTGGGTATTGGGTTGTTGTCTTGGGATTTGCTTTCTTGAGTTCTTTGTAGATTCTAGAAATTTGTCCTCTCTTGGGTGTGTAGGGTGTGAAGATTTTTCTCCCATTTAGTGGGCTCTTCCTTAACTATGTTGATTATTTCATTTGCTGTTCAGAAGCTTTTTAATTTCATGTAATCCCATGTATCAATTCTTGGTGTGATTTCCTGAGCAATTGGAGTCTTATTAAGGAAGTGCTTTCCTATGCCCATTTTTTTAATCCTATGAGGTAGGATTATATAATTCATTAAGGCTCATTTTAGCTTCACAATCTAAAGTTGGAATGTTTTTCTTTCCTCAGAGAGCCTGAATGGAAGTGATAATAGATACATGTTGGTTGGCCATGCAGAAAATGTTACTAAAAATGTGATTTAAAAATTTGCCTTCTTTTTAGGCACCTAAATTTCTACTGTATCCCAAATACTTTAATCTTCAGATTGAAGCTTTCAGCAATTTATCACTGCCCTGTTAAAGTATCTTTGTTTTAGTCATTTATCAATCCATTCATCTGCAATTTCAACCATTCTCTTATCCTTTTGATAGTGCACTCAAGAATTGCACTTCAAAATAGGTTTTTCTTCAGTCATAGCAGTTATAGCCTGCAGCGGTAGCCCTGTGGCATCCGATCCCATCAGATCTTGGAAGCTAAGCAGGGTCTGGCCTGGTTAGTACCTGGATGGGAGACTGCCTGGGAACACCAGAAGCTGTAGGCTTGGGAGAAGGACCTGGCAACCCCCTCCCAAAAATCAATCTGCCATTGAAAACCCTATGAACAGCAGAGAAGCACTGACAGTAGTGTTTCCCCTGTTGTACAGAGGGTCGCTATGAGTCGGATACCGACTCGACGGCACCTAACA
>VMDO01014378.1:0-54817 GCA_007922755.1 Pedetes capensis | reverse complement strand
TCCAACCCATGTCTCCTGACCCAACTCCCAATAGAGAAAGGGATGAGGAAGATAGGGAGAAAAGATATGTGAAAAAATAGCTTATGGATTTTACTCTTTCATTCAATTTACCTTTTCCTTCAAATTCTTTTCATGTAGTTACTTTTACCTGGACAACCCAGTGCCTCCCACTGGCATGCTAAAAAAAATCTTGCCTAGTGTCAGACTCTTAAGAGCCTGGGATGAACTTTGATACCCATCTGTTTTTCTTTGTCAATAGTGCTTCAGCTGTCCTTTAGATGCACATTTCCTTACAAACTGTGGAATGACTTCGAGGTTCTGGTAGTATTACACATTCAGGCAGAAGTAATGTAGCATTTTGATTTCTCTAACTGCAATTTGTGAAATCTTCAACAGCATATTGAAGAGTGAAATACACAGACCATCTTATGCATTTCCTGAAAAACCTATTAGCATGTAGATTGTGATAGGATGATGTGTTTGGATGTTAGAGTCTTCAAATACCATTATTACATTCCTATAATTACTAAAAGAAGTCCAGAAAGAATAATCATATATTCAGACTGAGAATTTACTGCCCGTTCTTGTAGAATTAGCATTATGGAATGCAAATGAACCAACTAAATTTATTATGAGACAAGAGATTTCTATTTCTTCAGACAATAATGGTAGACAGAACATTTGGTCCTCCACTTCATGTTCACAAATTTCTGAGCAATTTTTCCCAGTAATACTTGCAAGAGATATACAGAGAGTTTATTTCTAAACCAACGGAAACTCCAACAGGAAGATTCCAAAAGCAAAGGCAACGATGGAGATGGATCCCTATGCTTCAGAGAAATGAGGTGATTGAATTGCTTGGGAAAAAAAGATGCCCCCCCACCTCGTTTTTGTTTTTGTTTTGTTTTTTGTAGTACGAGGGTTGAACCCAGGGCTTGTGCATACTAGGCAAACACTCTACCATTGAACTGTAACATCAGCCCATTTTTACTCTTTATTTTGAGAAAGGGTCTTGCTAAAATGTATAGCCTGCCTCTGGCCTCAAACTCAAGATCCTTCTGCCTCAGTATTTGGAGATGCTGGGATAAGCCAGGCATAAGCCACTGTGCCTGGCTTCCATTTAGCCCCATTTTAACATCTCCTCTTAAGACATAGTGACTTTTCCAAGGTAAAATTTTTAAAACCACTCAATAATAATTTCTTTCTTCTTGTTGTTAGGTGCCTTCATGTCAGATCCAGCTCATAGCAACTCTATGTACAACAGAATGAAACATTCCCCAATTCTGTGCCAGGCACATGATCTTACTTATGTTTTAGCCCATTGTTCCAGACACAGTGTCAATCCATCTAGCTGATGATTTTCCTTTTTTTTTTTTTTTTTTTTTTTTTTTTTTGGTTGACCTGCCACTCTCCCAAACATGATGTCCTTCTCCAGGGATTGGCCACTCCTGACTACCTGCCCAGAATATGTAAGACACAGTCTAGCCATCCTAGATTCCAAGGAGCACCCTGGTTGCACTTCTTCTAGGACAGATCTGTTGGTTCTTTTGGCAGTCCATGGTATATTGAATATCGTCTCCAGCACCATAATTCAAAAGCATCAATTCTTCTCCTATCTCTTTTATTCACTGTCCAGCTTTCACAACCATATGATACAGCTGAAAACACTATGGCATGAGTCAGGTGCACCTTCTTCTTCAGTGTGACATCTTTACTTTTCAAAACTTTAAACAGGTCTTTTGCAACAGCTTTTCCCAATGCAACAAGTCTTTTGATTTCTTGATTACTGCTTTCATGGGTGGTTATTGTAAAATCAAGTAAAGGAAAATCTTGGACAACCTCAATCTTCTCTCCATTTATCATGAAATTGCTTACTGACCCAGTTGTAAGGATTTTTGTTTTGTTGATGATGAGGCACAATCCATACTGAAGGCTGTGCTCCTTGATCTTCATCAGTAAATGTTCAGCAAGCAGAGTTGTCACCAGCATAATGCATAATGAGTCTTCCTCTAATCATGATGCTGTGTTCTTCATAAAGTGAAGCTTATCAGACTATTTGCTCAGTACAGAGACTGAAGAGGTAAGGTGAAAAGATATAGCCCTCACACACACCTTTCTCAACTTTAAATCAGACAGTATTTCCTTATTCTGTCTGAATGAGTGCCTCCTGGTCTGTGTACAGATTCCTCATGAGTACAATTAAGTGCTCTGGTATTCCCATTATTCACAGTGCTATCCATAATTTGTTATGGTCCACACAGTCAAGTGCCTTCACATAGTTCCTAAAACATCGACATCTTTCTCTGCTTTAGGCTAATATCCATCTGACATCAGCAATGGTGTCCATGGTTCCAGCCCTCTTGTGAATCTGGCTTGATTTTCTAGCAGTTCCCTGTCTATAAAGTGCTACACACAGTAGCTTTTGAATGATTTTGGGGAAAATCTTGCTTGCATATGATATTAATGATATTGTTTGATAGTTTTGACATTCAGTTGGATCCCCTTTCTTGGAAATAGACACAAAAATGGGTTGCTTCCAATCAGTTGGTCAGGTAGCTCTTTTCCAAATCTCTTGGCATAAACTAGTTAGCACCTCTAGTGCTGCATCTGTTTGGTGAAACATCTCAATTGGTTTTCCATCAATTTCTGCAGCCTTGTGTTTCACCAATTCCTTCAATGCAGCTTCCACTTCTTTATGCAGTACCATTGGTTCCTGATCATATGCAACCTCTGGAAAGAGTTGGTCATCCACCATTCTTTTTGGTTATAATGACTATGTATTCTTTCCATCTTCTTTTGATATTTGCTGCATTGCTTAGAATTATCCATGTAGAATTCACTATTGCCACTTGAGGCTTGATTTGTTTTCAGTTCCTTAGGCTTGAGATAAACAGAGTACATTCTTCTCTTTTGGTTTTCTATATCCAGCTCTTTGCACATCATAACATTTGGTTTTGTTTTCTAGAGCTGCCAATTAGCTCCTTAACTTCATCACGTCTTCTTTTTCCTGTAGGGGCTTGACATTCAGAGGCATGTTTCAGGGTCTCTTTTGACATTTAATTTGGCCTTTCCTTTTTTTCCTGTCTTTTTAATAACCTTTTGCTTTCCTCATGAATGATGTCTTTGATGTCATGCCACAACTCATCTGGTCTTCTGTCATTAGTGTCTAATGCATTAAACCTGTTCTTGATGTGGTCTCTGAACTCAGGTGGGATTTACTCAAGATCATATTTTGGCTGTCATACACTTGTTCTAATTTTCTGCAGTTTCAGTTTGAAACTACGTATGAGCACTTGATGGTCTCATCCACAATCAGCATCTGGTCTTGTTCGGACATTTGCTATTGAACTTTTCCACTGTCTCTTTCTACATAGGAGACAATTTGGTTTCTGTGTGTTCCATCTGGTCAATTCCATGTGTAGTCATCATTTATGTTGGTGGAAAAATGTATTTGGAATCTATCATGCAATCTCTAGCATCATTTCTGTCACCAAGGCCATATTTTCCAACTACTGGGCCTTCTGCTTTTTTTCCAACTTTTGCATTCCAGTCACCAGTAATTATTAGTACATCCTGATTTCTTGTTTGATCTATTACAGATTGCAGAAGCTGGCAAAAATCTTCCCTATTTTCATTTGTGGCCCTAGTGGTGGATGCATAAATTTTAATAACAGTTGTACTGACTGGCCTTCTTTGTAGGCATATGGATATCATTCTATCGCTTACAAGTACTGTACTTCAGGACAGATCTTAAGATGCTTTCTTGATGATGAATGCAACCCCATTTTAAGTTGTCATTCCCAGTGTAGCAGACCACATGATTATCTGATTCAAAATGGCCCATGCCAGCCCATTTTAGCTCACTGATGCCTAGAATGTTGATGTTTATGTGTTTCCATTTTCCTTTTGACTATTTCTAATTTTCATAGATTCATACTATGTATATTCCACCTTGCAATTATTAATGGATGTTTACAGTTGTTCCTCATCATTTTTAGTCAAGCCACATCAGCGAATGGAGGTCTGTGGGGCTTAACTCCATTTTAGTCATTAAGCTAGACTCTTCCCAAGTCCACTTTTGAGTGCCTTCCAACCTGGGAGGCTCATTTTCTGGCACTATATCTAACAGTGTTTCTCTGGTATTCATAGAATTTTCAATGGCTGTTTCATGAGTGTACTGTCAGGTCCTACTGTCTAGTCTGTCTTAGTTTGGAAGCTCAGCTGAAAATTGTCCACTGTGAGTGATCCTGCTGGTATCTTTAATACTGGGAGCATAGCTTTCACCATCACAGCAACACACCAGCACCCAGAGTATGGCAAAATGACAGACATGAAGAAATTTCTTTCTTAGAAATCAAAACTCTTATTTACTTATTCATAAGCAAGAGAAACAACAAGCTGTTTCTTAAAGAACATGGTCATTTGGACAAGAAGTTTGTACTCAAATGGCTTTTATATGTGGGGTTAAGGAATCCTCTGTTCTGTAAATTCATTCTAAAGCTTTAGTGTGAGCACTGACTTCCCAAGAGCATGTGATTGATTGAAAGATATATTGGGCAGAGGAAATAAATTCAGAGTTACCCAGTGAAGGCAAGTGGAAGGATCAGACTAAGTATCCCAGAGAGAGCAGAGAAAATAGCAGCTGTTTACTTCTGGCCTAGAGTCCTGGTATATTTTGGATTTTGGTCACTATTTATGGAAGGAGGTAGTTTTCTTCAGATTTTCCACCAACTAAAGCAAGCTTCACAGGCAAGTGAAATGAAGCTGTAAAAGCTTTCATTCATCCTTAAACTACAGACTGAACAAAGACAAACCAGACAAATTCTGTTTGTCAAAATTATGGCATAGTAGTTAAGACCTGTTAGAAAGTGAACTTGTGCCACAAGGACAGCAATAACACAGAACTGGAATAGTGGGAAAGTTTATTTCCAGTTGGAAATTACTTCTGATTTGTGTTCTGAGAGACAGGTAAACACAAAAGCAGGGAAGCAAAATCCAGGGAAGGCATTTCTCCAGATGACTGGTAGTTTGATTTAGCAAATACAGGGGAAAGTTGGATGCAAATCTCCCATGGTTAAAAGCTTTCTAAACACATAGAAATGACTGCTTAAAATAGCTTACAACGAAATATTTTATGAATTTGGAGAGTTACGAGGTATCTTATTTGTATATCAAATCTTCCCTGCTAATAAAGAGACTTGAGCAATTGTCTTCTACAACAGGGACTCTTACCCTCAATGCTGACAATTTGGACTGAAGAATCCCTTGTAGTCGTTGGATGGATGAGGGAGTCCTATGCATTGCAGGATGTCTAGCATCATCCCTGGCCTGTATTTACTACAGGTCAGTAAGACTCTACCCTAATTCCAGGCATCACCATCAACAGTGTGTCCAGACACTGCCAAAAAAGTAGCCATGGTTGAGAATTGTAGGGTCTACACTGAATCAGTGTGCCAGATGATTGTTCCTCTTGAATAGATAGAACTAAGGTAGAAACTAAAAATACCCTTCTGCATTTTATATGCAAGGACTTGCATGGAAGAATTCATCTTTTTTAGACTTTTACCTATTTTTGATGCCACTATGTTTACTCAGAATTCGCTAATAATGGCCATAAGATCTAGCCACTTATAAATGTGTGCTACTTGTCTATGGATATTAAAATCATTACATATTCCCAATTATTCTTCACAACACCTTCTAAGTCACTTATAAACCAGCTCTTCCTCTTGAGAAGCTCACATCCATGTCTTAGATGAATACTATTCTTACGCTTCTTTCTTGAATACCTGTGCTTAAATCTAAAGTGTGTGCTCTCTCTTATACCTACTTAATAAGCTCACTTTCACTCTAAAAAAAATTAAAAATCACTTGTAAAGACTTTGATTTAAAGTATTTTTAATAAGAATAGCCAATTAATTGCTATTTATATGCAGTATGTAAATCAAATTTCAATATTTTCAAAAGTTATTAGGTCAAGATTATTGTAGTGGTCTCAGCTTTGGCATTAAATAGCAAGAGGGAGGAGAAAATAGAACTGAAGGTGTTTGAGCTCTGAATTTTTAGTTCAGTTCTTTTGCTGGGACAGGAATTGAGCAATGTTTATTCTAACCACCTGATATTTCCTAAAAAATTTTTGTGGCTCTTTTCCATAAAGAAGCCTAGAATTTTGAAATACAACAAACAATTATTTCAAAAATAAACAAAGGTATTTAGGGATATCTAGAATATGTCTCAAGTATAGGTTATATGATTCATTATGAAAAACACAGTGAAATCCTTAGATGAGGAACTAATGCTGTTAAAGACCAAAAAAAGTTACATTCATGGCCAGAAGTTATTTTAAGGTATTATTTTTTACTATCTATAAGTGATTGGGGAAATTTATGGATAAAGATAAGCCATTTTATACCACAATTTTGTAACCATCTGTTTTTCCTGTCCTTAAATGAAAATGCTTCTGCAAAATAATTCTGAGTATTAAAATATGTAACAAAGTACCATTGCTGTCACTAGATAACAATAGTGCTATCACTGGACACATCTGTATAAATAAATCAAACTCAGGTCCTATACTTCTATGGTTAAAATCACTACCCTTAGACTCAGACATACCTGTCAGAAGTCCCTATAGGAGAAAGGGACCATGGAAACATTAGTGTATGACCACCAAAATGCTGCCAAACATCTCAAGAGTCCACTTTTGTGCTCTAAAAGTTTCTAGCATCAAAAACTGTTTTTCTTGCCAATTTGTTTTCTAGAAGTAGCTTCTTCTGTTGAGTAAATGTATTGATAACTGATCTCTAGTACTTTAAGGAGTTTACCCCTAGCTGGTCATGATGGCGAATGCCTGTAATTCCAACAACTAGAGAGGCGGAGGCAGAAGGATCCTGAGTTTGAGGCCAGAGGCAGCCTGCATAACTTAGGGAAACTTGTCTCAAGATAAATAATAAAATAGGGGTTGGGGGTTGTGACTCAGTGGTAGAGCACTTAAAATCTATGTGCAATACCCTGGGTTCAGCCCCCACTACTGAAAAAAATAATAAAGTGAGCAAGCCTGTAACCTCATAATTACCTTATTTCTACAAGATAATGACTTAAGTAGGGAGAGACATGAAACCTCCATTACCTCCCCTAATTTTACTCTGTTATTCTGTTTTACTCCACCATAGCATTTAATCAATTAACATGAATAGGATTTCTCCTGGACTTCTATTCAATTTGCAATATTTTGAAAAAGCATTTGCTCCCTCTGAGACCAGATGGCAAAGAGATTTCCTTTCATGTGCCAACTTCAGAAATTGACCTAGATTGTGATGGTGTTAGGGACCATAGGGATTAGCAAGAAAAAATGCTGTCACTAATTAGGGCATTCTGTTTGTCAACCTCATCCATCCTCCTCTCACTAGACTGGGTTCTGAAGAATTAGTAGGAGTTTACTATAAAGAGGGCAGAGGGAACATCATGTACTAAAGTCTGAACCTGTGTTAGGGAATGAGATGTCTGGGAAAGATCTACACAGAACTTTTTGGTAAAGCTAAGAAAGAAACTGGCTGAGAGAAATCAGGATGCTGAGCACAAGTATAAAATAAAGAGGTATTTTAGATCATGAGCATTTATTGTGTGGGACTATAGCAAGTTTTAGGCACAACTCTTGGGCATAGATAAAAAAGATATGGGGTGCTTTGGTGAGTTAAAGTACCATAATTATCAATTTCCAAATATTTAAATGCTGATGAACCCATCTCTTTATTATAAAATAGATTTTACCATCCGATGTAGACAGCGACTTGAATTCATAGAGCTAGTCCTAATGAGGAACATACATACATGTATGTGTGTATATATATTTAATAGACTATTTTTTAGAGTAACATTGTTGTTGTTAGGTGCCATTGAGTCAAGTTTGACTCATACCGACCCTATACACAATAGAACAAGACACTCCCCCACACTGTGCCATGCTGGCATTGTCCTGCTTCTCTGCTGTTCATAGGGTTTTCAAAGGCTGACTGGGGACTGTTTCGAGAGTGAGCTGCCAGGTCCTTCTCCCATTTTTGCAGAGCTGGGGATCAAATCCAGGACCTCAGAGAGCACAGAGCAACACTCTACCAACTGTGCTAAACTCTAGCTCTGCATATTTCTGTGTATATATATTTTAAAAAACACTTTATTTTTTGAGAGCAATGTTAGGTTTACAGAAAAATGACTTGGTAGACACCACTACTGAAATTATCTGTAATTGGTGGTTCCTGCTTTGGGAGGTTATTAATTGTTGACTTGATTTTTTTGATGCAGACCTATTCATATTACCAATTTCTTTGCGTGAACTTGTCTAAAGATATTTTGAAGTACTATTTCCATTGGGATCAAGTATGTGTTCAGTGTGCTGATATTATGAGTTAAATCATAAAGTTCTTGCAAATTAGGAGTAGAAAAAAACTACTTGCTACCTGTATAGGTTCTAATAAATTCTATTACATAGATTTAATCCATTGCAAAATTAACTTTCAGATCTGATTATGGAAAGAAGCATATGCATTCATTTTAGCTCATCAATCCAAACACACCAACAAATTAAAGAAACACCAACAGCAGTGGGAGGTTTTTCATGTCAGTAACACAATTCCTCTCAAGCTTGGAGAGCATTTTTTCTAATATTTCAAAGAAAGAGAGGTAAAGCATTTTTAAATTTTAAAAAAAGTTTACTTACAAAGGTTCAAGGGAGTCAGACTTTGGAAAGACTAGCTTCCAAAATGACAAATACAACAGATATTTACAAGAAAATATGAAAAAAATTACCATGGTTACTAAGCTTGCATTGTTTGTTCACAATGGAAAAACAAAATCTTATCACAAGATTATCATGTATAGGAAAGTTTGACATAACTTGCAACATTAGCTATGAATAACACAGTCAAGAATAACGCTACCTTTGCTGAGGAGTCTGGGCATAAAAGAAATGTTTCATTATTTCACTGTTTTGAAGACTGGAAAGTGACAGGGCAACTTATTATCTCTACTTAATCTTAAAACACAAGGTGCTTCTTGTAACAAAAAAAGGGCCTAGTGTGTGCTTGGCTTTCAGAAACATAAAGCAATGATAATATTATAAAATATAAGTAGTATATTTCTTATAGCTCTATTCACTGTAAGTAAATAAAAATCCAAAGTTGAATAACAAACTCTTGCCTTTTGTGGCTTCTACCCATTTCTACTTGGGAGAAGGACCCGGCAACCCACTCCCAAAAAACAATCAGCCATCCAAAACCCTGCGAATAGCAGAGAAGCACTACAGTAGTGTTTCACCTGTTGTATGTAGGGACACTGAGTCAGATACCGACTCGGTGGCACCTAACCACCACCACCACCCATTTTTACGTCTCTTCCTACTACAATATACTACAAGTTATACTCTTTTACTTGACAACCTTTCACATAAAGCAATTATGTCTTCCCACCTCATCCTGACTTTGGCAAGAGGTGGACATTGGACCATCTATATATTGAATTTACTATGAGCGGCCCAAATACTCACTGTGGTAGTTCCATATACCTCTGTGAAATAATTTTAAAAACTCTTGTGAAAGAAAGTTTTATTTCTAGGAATGCTGATGAAACAGAATAATATACAGATGTCTAGGAAAGTGACAGTTCTTAGAGACAAAATGCAAGATGCATGAAACAAATGGCTAAAGGCTTAAATCTCTGGCATGTCTGTAGTCAGGAATTCCAGTGAAAAACACTGGCAGCTCTCTGTCTCTCTCAAATGAGCGAGGATGAGGAAAGAGATTTGCTTTGACAAGCCCATACATGTGCCCATCACTTCACCTTACAAGGATTTTAAACTGTGACTCAGTATGTTCACTATCCTTCCTTAAAAATTTAGCTATAAGGAAGAAATGCCAAAGCAAGTGTCCAAAGTCTAACAGTTGTTACCTGACGAGTATAGCAGGTACTTGATGCTAGGAGAAATGATGTCATTGCAATGACAGGTAGAGAAAATTCCCTTATCCACAATTTTAACAATGCATTTAGAATATTTGAACAGAGCTAGCCAACAAGTTATAAATCCTACTACTTGCTAATGTATTTAGCAGGCAGTTATAGTCTTCTGAAGGGGCCATAGTAAAAAAAATAACCAAAACTACTAATTTCAAGTTTTCAAGTTGGTGATAAGTTTCTCTCTTTCATTTCCAAGGTGTCCTTGAATGGCCATTTTGGACAAAACTGGTGGTGGTGGCCATTGGCTTCACAGGAGGTCTTGTCTTCATGTACGTACAGTGTAAAGTCTATGTTCAGTTGTGGCGCAGGCTGAAGGCCTACAACCGTGTGATCTTTGTGCAAAATTGCCCCGACACTGCCAATAAACTGGAGAAGAACTGCTCATGCAATGTAAACACGGACATCAAGGATGCTGTGGTAGTTCCTGTATCACAAACAGGTACAAATTCACTGCCATCTGCAGACGGCGTCCCCCCTGAAGTTATACCAGTTTGATGGAACCACCTGGGAGCTTCTTCACCCAAGGGTATCTTTCTAGCCCTCAGCCACTACAAACAGAAGTGATACTGCATTATTTACTCTCTCTTCTTTCTCTTGCTGACTCATTTTTCCTTACTTTGCTCAAAAAGGAAAGGAGGAAAAACCATCAAATGACCAGGATCCTATGAAGCAGAGCAGAAGTGGGATATGGAAACATCATTGCCAGTGGATGATTTCTAAGACAATAAAAAAAAAAAATCACTGGTACACAGAATGCTTTTAGGCAATGATGAAAGGTTTAATGGACACCTGATACTCTTCACAGTAGCAGGAGAAAGTTCAAGAATACAGACTTTAAATTGCAATGTGTTTTTCTCTTAAGGCTTTGTAATGTTATCTATCTCAACTACAAATAACAAAGATATTGGGTCTTAAGCCTGAAATTGTCTACATTATCCCTAAGTCACACTGGAAGCAAACTTGGAGGATGTGTACTTTGATATACTTTGACAGCTAATTTTTATGGCTACAGTCGAATCTGGTTATTTTGACAGATGCATGTTTTAAAAATGGATGCAACACGTTTGAAGACAAAAATGTTTGGAATTATGTTTAAATAGTGAACAAAAGGTTTCCAGAGAATTTTTGTGTTTAAGTAGTTCTGTTAAGTTGGAATCAGCTCTCAGGTCCTATATTTTATCTGTCCCTCCACTACAGTGCTGTCCAAGAGAAATGAGTTTCAAATGTGGGCCACAAATGTAAGTTTTAAACTTCCTGGTAGTCCCGTTAGAAAAAGTAAAACAAATTAGGATAATTTTGATGACTTTGATTTAGTAATAGTTATTTCATGTCATCAATTTTTAAAATATTGATATAGTTCATATCTATTTTTTGAACCAAGTCTTTAAAATCCAGTATTTCACAACACATTTCAATTTGTATTAACTGCATTAAATACCAGCACAGTCCTAGAATTAGACCTTAAGCCTTTGCTTCATTTAATAGATAATATTTCAAAACAACCTACTTCATTCCTTTATTTCAAAGTTACATTTAAGGGTTATGATTTTACAAAGCACTAAATTAGTCAAATTAAGTATGCTGATTTGAATTAGATGAAGGTACCATTTCTCTAAAGGGTGATAAAGCAAAGGTATAGAAAGATAAAGCAATCTGTAGCAAAGTTCTGAAATAAATGTGTTTGCTATTATAAATCAATTATGACAGGGAAGTTAAAATTAAATGTTATTAAATCAAGTGTAAGGGGCTTTTAATCCATATGAGGTGTCAACTTGACAGATGAGTAGTTATAACCAAGAATATGGACCCTATTTTAAAAAGCTAATGCTTTTTTCCCTTGCTCAGTTCAGAAGCATAAATATTAAACAGATTCTATGATATGTGATAAATTCGGCTGTTCAGGTTTGACAGTGATTGTTGTGTTCTTCACACATTCAGATAAAACTGAAGTGTGAATGATATTGCAGTGAGCTAGATTAATCATTACAGACAATAGTGCACAGTGGTCTGTCAAAGAAAGATGTCCTACATTTAAAAAAGGAGGGAGGGATTTTTGTTAGTTGTCATATTTATTATCACAAAAAGGCAGAGGTGGCCATAAGAACCAAAGCATGGGTATCATGTTGCACAAATCTGGGTATCACATGGATGCACTTTGTGTTCATCAGTCTGCTTGTTCTTTACAGATTTTCAAAGGGAAATGGGGGAAAAAATAACCTTTTAAAGAGGAGAGAAACAGTATGGATATTAGTAGTGGTTGGCAATGAATCCAAATAGTCCCATTCCTAGAAATAAAATGGTAAACAATGTCAATCTTGTGTGTGTGGCATGTGTGTATTCATGTATATATGCGAGAGAAATGTTAAGGTAGTCAGTCGGTCAGGAAAATAAAAGGTTTAAAATTCATCTTTCTTAAAACTTGTTGTTTTAAAGGATATGAAGTAAATGCACTGGGAAATCCAGTGGAGGTAACTGAACTGGACCAAAAATTCAGCACAAATGACATCAGTGGCATTTGAAAAAACTACATGAACCTTAAACTAAACTTTGTATTATTCTTCAGTTTCTAAAGATTTAAGATAACATTATGAATAACAGAGCTTTGGGTGATTTAACCATCCCACCACACCCAAGAGTTTAGCCTGGATTCAATTTTCCTTTTTACTAACCCATTTGTTGTCTATAAATATTTCTGGGGAAAAACTCCAGTCATCAGTAAACAAACAAATATTGACTCTCTGCTCTGGAAGGAAAAGGATTATTTACCTTAATTACCATGGAAAATACTTTAAAAACAACATATACAAATAAATAGCTCATTTCCCAGTGGGAAACGATTGGCTAAAATAAAACCTCACTTGTCAAGGGTTATACTCACTTAACACTAAAACATTCTAGAATGAAAAGCAAAGGTAAGCTTTCCTATATTGAGAAAAAAAGATATTAATTTTAAACTATAAATTCTCAAAATTAACTTTTATAAACTTTGACTTTATTCAAATGAAAAAAATAACAGCTCCCTTACTGCTTAAAAATCATTTAATTCTACCATTCTTCTGACCTTTCAAAACCCTAAACTGAATTTCATTTTTAAAAATCCATTGATCTTTTTTGTCAAAGAGCTTTAATGCAAGGGACATTTATCACTCAAAAAGTCTGAAATAATTACATTCATTTAAAATCTAATGTTGAGGCCAGTGGAGAGGCAGAAGCCTATAATCCCAGCAACTCAGGAGGCTGAGAGGCAAGAGATCATCAAGCTCAAGGCCAGAGCCAGCCTGCATAACTTAGTGAGACTCATATTCAAAATAAAATATAAAAAGGGTGCTGGGGTGCAGCTCTGTGGTAGAACACTTGCAAAATAAGCAGGAGGCCCTGGGTTCAGAAGGCCAGTACCAAAAACAAACAAAACCTAATGTTGATTATTTTCTTTTTACATTCCATGTGGCAATGGTATATTTGTCCTTTCAACAATGAAAAGATGCAGCTTTGTATCAGTGTTTCTTAATATATTACTTCTCAGAAAAACTGCTCTACGGAATGAGTTTCTTTGCGGCATGTTTACTTGCTCATGGACAAAATAAAATGGAATTGAAACAAAGGACCAAGTTGAAGGATGAACTTAAGAGTTATTTTAAAATCTTGGCCTTTTAAAATTATGACATGACTCTCTGGTATTAATACCATAAACCACAGACACTGAGACTGTTTATTTTCTAAATGAAGAACTGTCACTTTCACTGTATAGAATTAAAGATTAAATCAAGAAGAAATCAAATTTAAAATTTATAAAAAATGGAGCCTCTAAGGCAATTAAGTACTCCCCCCAAACAACCCCACATAAATGGACAAATTCAAAATGAAAATGATGCCAATAACTTGGGATAAAGCAAAGCAGAAACTGAAGGAATCTTTCTCAAAATGCCCTAGCATTAAATCTCATTCAGGCTGCTGTCGCGTGATTATTGCCAGAGAGACAGCCTCATATTTTTTCTTGTTTTGCAGAAGTTCCATGGGTAACCCTTTGAACAGCTGTTCTTTGGCTAGAGAACTAGCTCATAAGCACAATAGCATCATAAACAGAAATCATAATGGTAATAGGGGTAAAGTGGGAAGGTTATTCCATCTATGACACATAACTTATTTTGCCTTGCCTTGCCAGTATTTTGGAACAATGTGGTGGTGGGTGTTAAAATTTATTCTTATCATTATTATACTTGTTATATAATAATTCTGTGAGGATTATCATTTAATTAAGAAAGATGAAGACCTTTTTTCTTTCCTTAAATCAGCCCAATGGTGCTATTTTACATATCAATACAGTTGAAAGGAAGTACTGTTTTTCTGGGCTGAGGGTGTTTCCTCCACATCTGAGGCAAGCCCATTCTGGTACTGGATATTGCATTGAAACAAAGGAGAAACTATTTTAACTGTGTGCAATTTTTGAGACTGGATGTTTGTACTTTTTTAGTTTTACCTAATTCTCTTTCATTAACAATTTACTGTTTGTGACCAATGTGTGCTAAGACAAACTAAGGAAAAGAAAATAATTATCTGTGAAAACCCTTTGTATATTAAACAAGTGATCCAAATCTTGGTTGTAGTTTCTATACTTCTTACCTAATATACTGAGATTTCTACAATTCCTACTTGCAACATTCAAAACTCTGGATTCTTGATTTAAGATCTGACAGTGGTCTGGGTTTTTAAACAGGGTCTGAACATGTTTATAATTAAGGCAAAAACATGCTAATCTGGGACATTGCTGAAAAGAATTAACAGATGCATTAACCAATAGAAATAATGTATACAGACTTTCAAAACCTTTTTTAAAAAAAGTTTAAGAAATATCAATGTACTCTAAAGGACTTTCTCACAAATAAAATTTACAGAAAATTAAGACTATAATGCCTGCAGTAGTACCACAGTGGCATCTGATCCTGTCAGATCTCAGAAGCTAAGCAGGGTGGGGCGTAGTTAGCACTTGGATGGCAAACCACCTGGGAACACCAGGCGCTGTAGGCTTGGGAGACGGACCCAGCAACCCACTCCCAAAAATCAATCCACCATTGAAAACCCTATGAACAGCAGAGAAGCACTAACAACATTGTTTCCTCTATTGTCCATGGGGTTGCTGAGTCTGACACTGACTCAAAGACACCAAACAATAACAAGGCTATAGCAACATTTCTCTACCCAGAGATACTGTGTGAATTCAGATAGTATTGTGAATAAAACAAAAAAACTCAGAAACATATTCCTCATAAAGACATTTGGTCATAGTAACAAAAATGTCCCTTTCCAAAAGCACCAACATCTATGCCGGAATTCAGGGTAAACAGACTACCTGGCCCAGGGTGCCTATAGGCCTTTCTACCCGACTGATAATGTATGAGGTCAGATTTCTGCACAAATTGGCTATTTGAACTCACAGCCTTCACCCTCCTAAAACATTATAGTAAACACTCCTAGATTCCCTAATCATTTCATTGTATTTCAACAAATGATCCTAAACTTGGTGAAGTGAAAGATATCAAGGGTAGCAACAGTGTGAGGGTAGACATGCCTTCTGCTGAGACCCGAGAATGAGAAAGTGTCACTGTCATTTTTGCAAAAACTAAGGAGAATGGCTGATATATTCAGCCAATGAACTAACAAGACTTTATTAGAAGAGATGGTAAAAAGATAGAGGATGCCTTGTTCCGCAAAAAGACACCAATGAAAAGCAGCCAGATGACATGATGATGTAACATAAGGCGAATGGCATCTATTGCTAAGATGCCAAGTCCAGGTTACAGCTAGTTTTACAGCCTGCAGCTGTACCCTAAAGGGACCTCAGATGTCAAGTCTCATACTTGAATAGAACCTGGGAAGTGGTGGCAAAATTTATCCTCCTATTCCAAAATCACAGGACATTCTTCCATGGCTGAGGTCAGCTGGGACAAAGCCTTGCCTTGGTCAAGTAGATACACACACAGTCATCAGGGTGCCAGCAACAGGAGCAAGAATGGTGGTAGGAAGCCCCATTAAAAAGCTACCACATATGACACAGGCAAGACACAGAAGCTCAGATAAGGGTGGAAAGTGGAGATAGCCTCACATGCATTGATTTGACATTCATTTCGGAAAGGGAACCAGTAATTCTTGCTGATTAAATCAGACCAGAGGAAGGCACAGAAGAAAGGAAGAGACTAAGCAAGGGAGATATATAGGAAGATTTCTGCCTTGAGAAATTACATGGAAAATTCAGGGGAATCAAGGATTCTGAGAAGACAACAGAAGTGGGATCCAGGACACAGGTAAGAGTTTCTGCCCTTGAACAGAGAAAAGATACTGCATTCCTTAAAGCAGAATAAAATGATAGTTTTTATTTCATTTTATTTTTTCCCCTTTATTACTAAATAATGATGGGGTACAGAGTACAGCATTGGCTTTTTCCATTACGCATCCTTTACTTCACTTCTGGCAACACTTTCATCCACCCACAGTTTATGGAGCCTTACGGCTAATATGTAGTAAAACTCAAATGCTTATTTGCAAGGAATCACTGCAAAGATTCCTATATGGGAGAAGAGTAAAACTTAGCCAAAAGCTAATCTCCTACGAATGGGCAGAAGATTCTTCTGACAGGTAAGTAATAAGGAAAGGTAGACAATGATAAAACTCCAAAGCACTTAGAAATTTTTTTAAAGTGGCAGGAAAGCAAAGACAACACCTACCCAATCTCCTGTTCCTGTGGTATACATGATCTAAGAACAGAAAAAGCTTAATTTGAGGTTGAAAAAGTCTGAAATGGACCCTTATGTCAATAAAGCAAGGAAGTGACTAGGATATTTAGAAGAAAACAAGGATATCAGAGTTAGCTGAACTTAGAAATCTATCATTAACCTAAATCCTCAGAAGTCCAGGTCATTGGCCTACTTTGTGTGGTCATAAACTAAGAATGGTTTTTACATTTTTAAAGAGTAGTAAAACACACATACACAAACACACAAAGCACATAACCTTTACTGCATTGCACAGCCAGGGACTATGGACGCTATCTTACAAAGTTACGCTACTGAGCTGGAAGGGATCTAGATGAACAGAGTAAAAAGTTATCACCATAGAAAGAAGACGTTCTACAAACAAGGATTAAAAACATCACTCTAAAGAGAAGCTGTCTCTCAGGCTCCTTCGGCACACTCAAGAATGACATGATGTTGATTATTATGGCCCTAAGAGGTAAATTCATGCATTCAACAAGTATTTATCTGTTCTATTTCCCAATCATGTAGCTTGTTAGTTATACTTTTTGTATTGACAGCATAGGGAAAACTGGAAACTAATGTTTGAGGGAGACAATAATCTCCCATTTTGACAAGTTATTCACCTACCTGTATAGCTTTTAAGTATCCAATCAGATCAAATAGTTCTTAGTTTCTTTACGCTAGCTTATGTCTAAGTTCTTACAACTACTTTGACACTACATGTGAACCAAGCTGCTGACAACTAAAGATATTAACTCCTTATATAATCATAAAAATCACAATTTTATACATTACTGAAACTAATCACCATCAGCTACATAATTGAAGATTAAATTACAACTTTCAGAAGTAAAATTATACAAATAAAATTTTATTTTTCATTTTCAGAAGTAAAAAAATTATAACACTATGGTATTAATTTTTTTCCTTTCTTAAAATACTAAAATACACTTATATTGCATCCTTTAAAAACAGATTAAAGGATATTGGATTTAGTAAGTTCTGTGAAAGAAATTCTAGAATCCATGTTTTTATGACATTTGAATTATTGAGTCATTTGTCAATTTAACATCTCTTGGGAGAAACAACATAATTAAAATCATTGTCCTCTAGTCTTCAGTTCTGCCTTAACAAATCAAACTTACCACTTTTCACAATAAGAAAACAGAAAACAATATTCGGTCATGAAGAACAAACCTGAAATCCTTTGTTCCCTCTGTCAAAAAAGTATGGAGATCAATGTAAAGAGGACAGTCCCTATTTGTTTGTAATGCTTAACTGTGGTTTGGAAGATAGTAATAATCTATTGATGAATATGAGTTCCATATCACATTTTCCCCTATTTTATAATGAAAAAAATAGGCTTAATTTTTAAGGGGAACATTAATGTGACATTATTACTGAAACATGTTTTGCTATTACTGTATTTCAAGAAATACCCACAGCGTTGTGCACAGTGGCACATGTGTAAAAACCCCAGCAACTCTAAAGACTGAGGCAGGAGGATTACAAGTTCAAGGCCAGAGGCAGCCTGTGTAACTTAGTGAGACTCTGCCTCAAAATGAAAAAATGAAAATAAAAAATGGGCTGGGAGCCAAGTGCAGTGGCACATGCCTGTAATCCCAGTGACTCAAAAGGCAGAGGCAGGAGGATCACAAGTTCGAGACTAGAGGCAATCTGCGTAATTGAGCAAGACCCTGTCTCAAAAAGTGAAAAAATGGGTTGGGGGTGCAGCTCAGTGGTACAGCACTTGCAAAGCGTGTAAGTGCAAGGACCTCAACCCCTAGTACCACCACCACCAAAAAATAAAAAATAAAAAGGCTGCGGGTTGCAGCTCAGTGGTAAAGCACTTGTAAGATATGGGCAATGCCTTGGGTTCAACTTTCAAGTATCAGCAAAAAAGTAAATAAATTAAATTAAAAAAGAAATATCTGTAAGGTCCTTTCTGAAAACATGTACATTTCCCAAAATTAGAGATTGTTGTTGTTGTTGTTAGGCGCCATTGAGTATGTCTGACTCATAATGACCTTCACAGGGTTTTCAATGGCTGCTTGTTTCAGGATTGCCTCTGGGAGTGGATTGCTACATCCTTCTCCCGTTTTTGTGGTGGATTCACGTGTTAGAAGGATTCACGTGTTAGAAACTTAGTCCCCAGTGTGGTGATCGTAAGATAGTAGGACCTTTAAGAGGAGGGGTCAAGTAGGTCAATACTGGCCCTGCCTCTCTCTGGCTTCCTGTCTTGCCTGTCATCTCTCCCTCCACCATGTGTGCTTGCCACTGGTCTGCCATTAACTATGAGGTGATGGAGCAGAGGGGCCTTTGCCAGAGCTGGTGCTATGCTGTTGGGTCTTTCAGCCTCCAAAACTATGAGCTAAATAAAACTTTTCTTTTTAAGTTCCCAGCCTCATTATAATAAAGGAAAACAGACTAATATAATCCCTGTCTATTTTAAAAGCAACTTAATATAAATGAAACCAACCTTTTTTAAATAAAAAACATAACACCATTTTGAAACTGCAAATGGGACTCTTATTGTGCGAGAGACTGAGTTAAATTTCTGTCATCTTGACAATTATTTACCAAAATCAATGAGCATGACTTGAAGGTCTCAAATTAAGAATCTTTAAATGTCAGGACAAAAAGGTACTGCGGTCATTTCTTCATCTGAGTCTTCTGATTCGCCTGTTAGTTCCAATTCTCCTAAATCTTTGTCTATTGTTAAACTAGTTTGCTTTTTAGTTTTCCTTTTGCGCTTCTTAGGAACTGCATCATTAGCACATAGTTTTCTCATTTTAATGTTTGGCAATTTCTTCAGATCAAAATCCCATTCCCTAGACAAAAGAAAAAATACAGTGTTAAGGGTGGAAGGACAAAAGCATGAGATAATCATTTTTCAAAATTCTGAAAGTAGAAGAAATTTATAAACGTACAACAGATTCTATGTACCAGAAAGAACCAAACCAATGAACTAAAACACCAAACATATCCCAAGAACTGTTGCTTGTTTTCCCCATACTTACTGTATTTTTTCATTTAACCTACAGTAGTAATACCTGCACAGAGAATCCCACATACTCAGAACAAAAGCAAACATAAAAATGTTAGTCTCAAGAGCCAGATGCGGAGGCGCACGCCTGTAGTCCCAGCAGCTCAGGAGGCAGAGGCAGGAGGATGGCAAATTCAAGACCAGAGGCAATGTGTGCAATTTAGCGAGACCCTGTCTCAAAAAGTAAAAAAATGGCCTGGAGGTGGCAGTTCAGTGGTCCAGCACTTGCACAGCATGCAAGCGTGAGGCCCTGGGTTCAACCACCAGTACTACACACACAAAAAAAAAGTTAGTCTCTGTCCCATTCCTTAATTATTCTCCACAGCATAAGTATTTCCCTCTATCAGCCTACACAGTCTCAAGAATCTCAAAAGCAGGAGCCATGCCATCCCCTGCAAATCTCCAAAATGTAGTTAGAAAAGGTTTTTCTTTCACACATAATGGTACATTGCAGTTGAGTCTCAAGCAACTGTTGTCTTTCTAAGAGAAAATTTCCAGTTTTTCAACTTCAGTATTTTCTGTAAAATTCTATGTTCAATTACTTCAGAAGCAATATGAAGAGTGTCTTGAGAACTAAACTCTTAACCAGCAATACTAACAGGCCATGCTCATCTCTCACTTTTGGCTTTCTTTGAGGCAGAGTATACATTGCTTCACAAGAAAGGAGCACATTTTAAATTTGATTATGTCTGGATTTAAATTTACCTCCTTTTGATTAGCAAAACTTTTAGATCCATCAACATGGTCCAGATGATCTTGTGAGAATCTATTTTTGAAAAAACAACAGCCAAAAGCCTGAAATCCTACTACTCAGTGGTCTACCTGTTTACAAGGGGTACAATAAGAGAGACCACTGGACCAAGGGGTTATTAATAACTAAATTCTTTCCTTGACATCACTTCCTATTAGTCTATTCTTGTTATTTTACCTTCTAAAAAAATACAAATTGGCAGCTGGGTGCCATGGTACATGCCTATAATCCCAGCAACTCAGGAGGCTGAGGCAGGAGGATCATAAAGTTCAAGGACAAGGGCAGCCTACAAAATTTACTGTGAGACCCAAAATAAAACATAAAGGGTTGGAGGTGCAACTCAGTAGTACAACAATTAATTGCCCAGCATCTTCAACCTTGAAGTACCACTAAAACAATGGGAAGGGAATAGTGACTTTTTTTTAAGTTTTATATGAGAATGTCTGCAGCCACATCACCCTGGCATCTGACCCCGCATGATCTCAGAAGCTAAGCAGGGTTGGCCTGGTTAGTCCTTGCATGGGATACCACCTAGGAATACCAGGTACTACAGGCTAGAGAGAAGGACATGGCAGCCCTCTCCTGAAATAGTCCACCACTGAAAACCCTATGAGTAGCAGAGAAGCACTAACAATAGTGGCCATGGCACAGTATCAGAGAGTGTTTTGTCTGTTGTACATAGGGTTGCTATGAGTCGACCTGACTCTACAGCACCTAACAACATATGAGAACATCCAAAACTATTCTGAAAAATAAATGGTATAGTATGATTATCATTTCTGTGAGTATCAGGCATTTCAAATAAATACAACTGTGGAACATTCTTACTTTGTCCGATAAAAGAAAAAAGGTTAGAAGAAAACTGGTATTTTTTTAGCTCTAACATCTAGCTTAAAAAAGGAAGAAGTTTATGCCTTATATTATTTATATACAGTTTTCAGAGAACAATAAAAGAAATACTTACCTAAAAGTTTTTAGATTACTTGCATTTAAGATGTCTGGAATTTCTAGACAAGAAAATAATTTATAGCCATTAGGCAAATTTTTTTCTAAACTGTATAATTTCACAGTTTCTTCATTTATTATCTCAAATACAAAATATGTGACACCAAGAATATCCAAAGGAAAACAAAACTTTAAAGTCTTGCTATAATTAACATAGAGTTTGACAAGTATAAAGACTTGGTTTAAGAAAGTGATTCAAGAAAAATGCTACTAGAATCACATTAAGGTGTACATTAAAAATTTCCAACAGAAAAAAAGAAAAATGCTACTAAATAAATTCAAGCACAAAACTTGTGAAATTAAACAAGTCTACCTATTTAATCGGGGGCTGGGATTTAGCTCAGATGGTAGAGCGCTGCGCTGCAGTCTCTGAGGTCCCGAGTTCAATTCCCAGCACCGCAAAAATGGGAGAAGGGCCTGGCAATCTACTCCCAAAGCAATCCCGAAACAGTCAGTCCTTGAAAACCCTATGAGGGTCGCTATGAGTCGGATACCAACTCGACGGCACCTAACAACAAGAACAACAACCTATTTAATCAACATGGCAGTGTTATTTTTCTTAATGAAAATAAATTTTTCAAGCACATACTTTACCTTGACATAGCAGATTTTTTTTTGTTTCTTGAGATAGAGTCTTACTATGTAACATATGCTAGCTTTGAACTAGCAATCCTCTTGCCTCTGCCTCCTGAGTGCTAGGATATTCCATTTTTAAATTGAGGAAATTAAGGTGTTGTTGTTGTTAAGTGCTGTCTAGTTGGCACTCGACTCATAGTGACTTTACACACAACTGGTGAAACACTACTGTCAGTGCTTCTTTGCTATACACTGGGTTTTCAATGGCCAATTGTGTTTTGGGAGTGGGCTGCTGAGTCCTTCTCCCCAGCCTTCAGCAACTGGTGTTCCCAGGCAGTCTCCCATCCAAGTTCTAACCAGGCCCGACCCTGCTTAGCTTCCAAGATCTAATGGGATCAGACGCCAGTGTTACAGCTACAGGACATTAGCTCTTGGTAAATAACTTGTCTTCTGTTATACAGTAGGATAAGGATATAAATCTGGATCTATCTGGTTCTAAAACTACACCTCACTGCTTTATCAGTTAAGAAACTTACTTAGCAATGAAGAACTACCATCCACTCCGGAGTTTCTAGTGTTATCCACAGAGTATTTCCTTTAGGGCACTATACTTTCATGATGTTTTATATACAACTTAAAAGAACTTAATTTTGCTATTAAATACTAGATTTACTATACTTCCAAGAAAATCCAAATAACACACATGCCTACAGAGACCAGGCAAGGAGTAAGAATGAAGAAAGGGTCAGGACCATGACAAACTAGAAAACAAGCTCAGGTCCACAAGGGCCAGCTGCTTCACCACCTTAGAAGACTATGTTGCCAAAAGATCTGATTTTTTTTTTTAAGAGAAGACTTCTGTATTTTTCAGTTGAAATCAATAGTAGTGTTCCTTTCTCCTCTTCTTTCTTTTGGTCGAGTAAGAATTAAAAAAGCAAAAGAACATAGTAACTAGTTTAAAGAAACTTAGACATGGTGAGCGATGGGCAAGTAATAACATGATAAGCAAGGGTGTGTGCTAGAAAGGAACACATTATTGTCACAGCCGAAAAGATATGATGTTACTGTCACAAAACTGATGGTTTTGTTGGGAATGAAGGGGGAAAATGAATCCAAAAACTATTTTGTATTTGAAGAAAAAGAAATCAAAGAAAGTCAATCAAACTCAACCAATAGAATAAAACAAAAATGACCCTCTGAAATAAATTACCACTAAGTATTTCAGAAAGAAAACAAGAGTCACAGAGAGCACACACCAAAGCCATAACCTTCGTACTGCTGTTGCTCACGCTCCATCGTCTGCTTGATGACTGTCTCCCGGGAATGATGTCGTCTTCCCTGCCTGTCCTTGATGCTGTTGTGTAACTCAATCTGTTCCAGCTCGCTGCTGAACCTATTTAAATACCTGATAAATAGGAAAATGATTTGAGTTAGAAAGTCTGTATATTTAAACTCATAGTAGTTCATTTAAAACTTAATCCCCAGATGTGGCCTGTCTTTCCAATGTTTATATTTCTCTGAGTTCCTCATGTTCTCAGACCTCTCAACCTGTTTCCTGGGTAAACGGACCATTTCTTAATGTTAGTGACCAAATTACAGCCTGCTGTCTGTTGAACTGAAGACCCTCATGTCCAACCACCTACTGGACTTCAATATTTAGATGTCCACTACTGCTGTACCTTGAACACATCAAATGTGTCACCACTGTGCCCCCACCCCACCCCACCCTGCCTGCCCCATTTCTTGGGCTCCCTACCTCAGGACACAGTGTAACTATTCACTCAGGTGTCCAAGCGAGGCATACAGACATCCTCCTCAACTTCTATGTCTATTATTCTACACCTAAGTTGTCAGTAAAGACTGCGATTACAACCTCTTAATATCTCTGGAATCTTTCACTTCTTTTCATCAAACTGCTACTAATCAGGCAGGCGCTACCATCACATTGCCTGCAATGCTACATCAGCCTCTCAATGGTCTCCTGGAAGAGCCACGTCTCCTGCTCACTTACAGTTTCCTTCTCTTCGTGACTGCAATCATCCTGTATTTTCAATATGATTGCCTTGAGTGCTTGCTGTAAAAGGCTGCCACAGCTCCTAATGTCCTTAGGTAAGCTCCAAATGCTTAGATTAACAACTGAGGTTGTTCACAAGCCAGCTGTGACTTACAGCACCTGCCACGTTAACACCCTTGAACTTCTTTCAGTCATACTGAATGTCTGGCAGGTCACTGTATGTGTCATCTCTCTCACCCCTGGACTTTTTGTTTTTTTTTTTGAGTACTGAGGGACAGAACCCACGGTCTCACACCTGTGAGGAGTCCCTGCAGATGACAATTCTCCAGGAAGTCTTTCCTGATCCTAAAAATTGGGTTAGCAACCACTCGAAAGCCCAGAAAGATTACAAACCTAGGAAAGGTGCAAAACCAGGATACAAATCTAAAGTCTTTCTGTTAAGAAAGCCCATGTGCTCTTCTACAAATCCAGAGCAGACCTGTCTCTTAACCAGGCTGCAGAATCACCTTGATGACCCTTTGCTAACAGTATGCCCAGGACTCACCTTTCAATTAATCCACAAGCATCTTTCTTGGAATAGCTCCCTTTTTTAGGATCTAGTTGATTATGAAACCACTGCAGTTTTTCACCTATAATCAAAAAGTACCAAGACAGTTTAGCAGCACTTAAGCAACAAGGTATTCATTGTAATTCTCAGTATCAAATGTTTTTAAAATTGAAACAAAATTATTACAATATTAAATATAAAGTTCTGTGCAGGTTCAAGATAAATTAAACCAGTCTATTAATTTCAATTGTCACACTTTAATTCAGGAAAGAGACACAGTAGTGGAAATAATGTTCTTCTATATATATTTCTTATCCAATATAGATAAGAAAAGAAAAAAAGGAAGGAAGGAAAGAAGGAAGGAAAGTAGGGAGGGAAAGGAAGGGAAAATAAGGATAAGAGAAGGGAAAGGAAGGGGAAAGGGGGGGGAAAAAAGGCAGAAAGCTTTAATAGAATATGAAGTTCTAAGAATTTAAAAAGCAAAAAGCAGGCCTTGTCTAAAATAACAAAGATAAAAACTTGATTAATGATAAAAATTATACTGGCTAAGCACTTAAATTGCAAGCACAAAGTCAAGATCTTTATAATTCTATTAGGATTAGTGCTATTATCTCCATGTATGTACAAGGTTTAGCAATTTTTGTTGTTAGGTGTCATCCACTCGAGTCTGACTCATAGTGACCCTAGGTACAACAGACAAAACACTCCCCGACACTGCCATGCCCAGCACTATGTCAGTACTTCTCTGCTATCCATAGGGTTTTCAGTGGCTGTTTCAGGAGTGGGTTGGCAGGTCCTTCTCCTGTTTTTGTGGTGCTGGGGATTGAACCCAGAGCCTCAGAAAGCACAGAGCAGCACTCTCCCAATTGAGCTACGCCCAGCCACAAGAAACTTGTTTAGAACCACAAAATTAGTGAATGAATAAACATTAAAGAGCTGCCAACTACTGTGCAAAGAGAGGTTGAGATAAATTATCCATAGCCAGGTGAACTCATTCTGATGAGTAAATCTGATCAGAGTCATTTTTAATTAGGTTTGTCAATACTGCAAATTTAAAAAAGCCCCTACAAGGACATTAATACTTTATTTAGAAATACTATTTTATTACCTGATGAAGCATTAGAGATGTGGCTTCAAATACCTTTAATTTTAATAATAAGTCCTGGTAGTCACGATTTTGAAATCTCTCAGTTAGGAAAAATTTACTAACAAAAAATTTCACGAGAGGGAGAGGTAGATTGTGAAACTAATACACAGACTGAAGCCATGGGTATCTATATTATGAAACATGAACTGGGCTTCCCATAATACTTAGGCCACTGCTATAGCTTGTATCTACAATGTCCCCCAAAAGCCCATGTGTTGAAAACATGGTTTCTAGCGCAATATGAGGTGGGGGCCTCATGGAAGGTCTTGTGTCATTAGAGAAGTGCCACTGAAAGGGATATTGGGGCTCTGGACCCTTCCTCTCTCTACCTCCTAGCCCCTAAAAAGGGAGCAGCTTCCTCTACCACACTCTCTCTAATGTACTGCCTTGCTATAGGCCCAAAAGTAACATGGCCAACTGACTAAAACCTCCAAAACTGTGACCCAAAATAATCCTTCTGTCTTGATTAGCTGATTATCTCAGGTATCTGTGTCACAGTAATGGAAAGCTGATTAGAACAGCCATAACTTTTCATGATAATAATGATTAGCAAGCAAGAATTAAACTTCAAATAGACAGGTAGATAAATAGATGTAAGTATGTGTGCAGATAAGGCATATAGAGAAATAAGTAAAAACTAAGCTGTTTCTGGAAAACTGAGCTAGAAATTATTATTAACACTTTATTGTAAAAGTTTCATGATTTGTTTCATTTTGTTTTCTTTTCATAAAGTCTAGTAAAGATAGTACTTCACTAGAAGAGCAAAAGGACAAACTGGTATAAGGCAAAAACTCACTTACATTCTAGACAGAATTTCAAACAGGCAAACCCACTTACCAATAATGTTGAGACGCAAGGCCTTTTCATTCTTCAACCTTGGAAGGAAAGGTACATACAGGTTAGCAAATTGCCAAAGCCAAGTTTGAGAAATCTGTCAAAAATGGCAAGCTGAAAAACTAGCCAAAGAACTTTAATTCAAACATCACTCTTTTACACTTGAAAAATTAATTTTAACAATACAGAAATACTAAATGCTATGCTATTCTTTTAATTGGAAATCACTGGAACAAAATGTATTGGAAACTTAATTTTAGCTCTTCAATCACTAAAGGGAGTCTACAGAACAAACCAATTTTGAAATGCAAATGAAAGTTTGACTGGATTATAATTGGTCAGATTGTTTTATAATATGCAGACTAATTACCCATAATGGATAAATACTATCTAGAAGATTGAGCCCATTTAGGCACAAGAACAAAATGCACTACTGTCACCTTTTAAATTAAAAAAAAAACATAAAAATTTATATAACCTTTTCATAAATTTGAAAAGGATTATAACAACGATTTTAAATATCTCATTCTCAGAAACAGTGTAGGTAATACATGCCTCCTATTATTGATATTCTGTATACTTACTTAATCATGCCAGGACTTTTGGATACCTAGTTTTTGCCAGACTTTATGCTAGCCCTTAGAGATATAGCAATGAGCGAAGAAAATCCACTGCCCCTACCCCAAGTAAGCTTAAAATGTAGAGAGCAATTAGGAACACAGGGAAGTACATGGAGCCACAAAGGCATATTTAAAATTTATATATACAATTTCTTACAATTTGGAAGGTTCTCCAAAGTAAGTAATCTTAAGGATGAGACCTGAACATAATGAGAAGTTATTCAAGATAAAAAAGGGATGGGAGCACAGGAACAGGAAAAGCTTTAGTAAAAAAAGGTGATAATATAGAGAGGGGAAGTACACACAGCTTTTACTCAAAATGGAATAAGGAAACTAGATATACCCTCTCATTTTATACAACTTAAAAATGGTATATGAAAACATGAAGCCTTTCTTATAAAAACTCTTTTTTGAAAGCCACCTGTAATCCCAGCCCTCAGGAGGCGGAGGCAGGAGGACTATTTGAGGCCAGCCTGAGCTCCACAGCATGTTCCAGTCCAGTCCAGGCTACACAGTGAGAACTATCTCATATAACAGCTCTTTCTTAGTCACAGAATGGGAAAAACTTTTCATAATATTCATATTTGTGTAAAGAATAGACAAACAGTTCTTATTGCCTATTTGACAGCACAACAACAACAGACAAGCAACTCGGTATCACAAAAGCCAAAATGTTTGAATAGACTCTGCAAAAACATAAATATGCAGTAAGCATATAAAGATGCTCACGATCATTAGTTAGTAATTAAGACTACTGAGATACCACTACATATCTACTAGATTGGATAAAAGGAAAACAAAAGGCATACTCTGATACTACATGTTTAAGAGGATGTGGAGCCAACAGAGCTTTTATATTCTAGTTGTTGTTGTTAGGTGCCATTGAGTCAAGTCTGACTCATAATGACCCTATGTACAACAGAATGAAACACTTCCCAACGCTGAAATGATAAAAGGGAAGGAACAATTGAATGAAATGAAAGGTAAAAATCTCACCAACTCTTATGTCAAGTGAAAGAAGCTGGGACAAAAGACTACATACAGTGTAATTCCATTCACATGAAACATCAGGAAAAACAAATCTCACCTATCAAAATAAAGACCAAATTTGTGGCTGAGAGGCCAGGAGTAGAGTATAACAATTACTGGGAAGATATACAAGGGAATCTTCTTGTTGATAGGTGCCATCAAGTTGCTTCTGACTCACAGTGACCCTATGTACATTAGAACAAAATGCTAACAGGCACTGTCCGATGCCCAGCGCTATATCAGTGCTTATCTACTACCTGTTGGGTTTTTGATGGCTGATTGTTTCTGGATTGTTTTTGGAGTGGGCTGCCAGGTCCCTTTCCCATTTTTGCAGTGCTAGGGATCAAACCTAGGGCCTCAGAGCACATGAAGCAAGAACTCTATCAACTGAGTTAAACCCTAGTTTGAGGGGAATCTCAGGGAGGAAGAAAATGCATTATACATTGATCATGTTGGTTACCTCAACGCATACAGTTGTCAAAGCCCAGTAACTACACACTTAAAATGTAAAATACCCCGTAACAAGGTGGAAAATGGTTTGAGGCGGCATTCATTATTTTCAAATAAGTCCAAAAGAAAGAATCTAGTTAGAAGTTAGGTTGCATGAGGGCCTGCACTTTAGTGTTGTCAGGCAGAATAAAGAAGAAAATTGGAAAATGAATTAAAAGTGTAACTGAATATAAATATGGGAAAAAATTTTAAGATAGACTTACTATGTGGATGTGGTCTAAAGAGAACCAATTCTTTAAGTGAGCTAGTAACAACAAGATTAATTCTCAAAAGTAGTTTCTTAGATTCTTACCTATTTTCCCTAGTATCCTTTGTTGATTTTTCCATAATCAGTCATTATCAGTTAGTATCTAGAATTCTTTACTAAAGTGTTTCTATGCAGAGAAATCATAAAATAAAGCTCAAATCATGGTACAGAATAGTTATTCATTGCCTGTAAACTGTTCATTGCTTGAACATGCTTGTCTTCAAAGCATAGTAGTTTCTGTTCATAGACTTTAAGAACAGAAGCAATATTTTATACACTCCTAAATTAGAGCTTTCAAATACTGAAAATGAAGAACAAGTTTGAATTTTATTATATTATTTACTTCAATAGTGTCTTTACGTAAAATGTGCCCATCACTAAGCCTTAATCCGGTCAACCAAGTAAGTCTGGCTGTGTATACTCTATCACTTGCCAAAAGCACACAGCCCTAAATGATACTAGCCCTGACCTTCTCCATAACCTGGTTTTGGTGGGAAAGTACCAAGATTAGATACTCCAGCCAGTATGGCTACTTCTCTTCCTTGGAAAGCCAAGTATCTCTGTAGGTAGATACTATCATCTTTACGTAGTATTGGAGACAATCAATCGTCCCTGATGATTCTTGCCTCTGATATTGATGTCCTTATACTCTACATTTGCAGCTGGACTTAGTAACTAACTTCTAACAAAACAGTGCAGTAGTGAGAGATGCCATTCCAAAATTATGATAAAAAGTCTGTCTTCTGTCTCATCCATCCTCTCTCGCTCTGTGTCTCAGAGCCTTTTGCTCTAGAGAAACCAAATACCAAGTTTAAGTAGCTTTTTGAAGAGCTCATGTGGAAAGCATCTGATGTCTCCAGCCAACAGCTTGCCATGACCTAAAGTCTGCCAACAGCAACATGAGTGAACTGGGAAGGGAAATCTTCCCCCACCAAGCTCTAAAATGAATGCAGTCCCAGTTAACATATTGACTGCAGCCTCGTGAAAGACTGAACCAGAAAGACTCGGTTAAGTGCCATTAAGATGCCTGACCCAAAAAACTGTGTTTGTTTCAAGCAGTGGTAAATTTCTTAAGCAGTATTAGACAAGTACACAGTACCCAGTAACTCCTGTTTTATTTTAAGCTACAGATATCAGAAGTTTAAGTCCTGCAGGTACCTTTTCTGTCATCTTGTGCACAGTTGTCCCAACTGCCTGGGTATGTTGTCACCAACTGTCTTTTGAAAATATGCAACTCAGCATTTCTATCTTGCTGGGAATATTATGCTAGAACAGGGAGGGCAACGGCATTTTAAGATGCTACTTGTGACCATGCTACCATTGAAAGTTAAGTATGACTCCTGGACACAGAAGTTCCTACTCAAAAAACATATATTTATGATGGGCCTACGACTATGGTTTCACAGCCATAAAGTATGTTAGACACTACTAAATTATATATTTGGTTCTGACACCATGACTGTCAAGATGGTGACTTCTTTAAAATAGACCAGAAAAAGGGGAAAACCAAATTTGTTTAGAATGTTGCCCAAAGAGAGAACTAAGTGACCCCCCTTTCAAGTCCATAGTACTAAAATAAGAAACTTGGTCAATAGCAGAACTTCCTTAGGACAAGTTATATGTGAAATTAGCAAGTTGTTTTGTTGTTTTTCCCTTCCATAATTCTTCTGTAGTGCTGACTCTGTAAATTAGTACATTAAAACCTCAAATTTACTTGACATCATACAAGCATTCTAGGCACAAGTAATTACAGGCAATCAAAGTACATACTTGTATTCTAAAGCAATACAGGTTGAGCATCACTAATCAAAAAATCTTAAACCCAAAATGTTCCAAAATCTGAAACTGTTTGAATACCAACATGATGCCACAGTGGAAAATTCCACACCTGACCCGTAGTAATAGGTCACACTCAAAACATAGGTGCACTAAAAATATTGTACAGCCAGGCACAGTGGTGCATGCCTATAATCCCAGGGACTCAGGAGGATCATAAGTTCAAGGTCAGAGGCAGCCTGCATAACTTGGTGAGACCCTGTCTCAAGATAAAAATTTTTTTTAAAAGGGCCTGGGGGTACAGCTCAGTAGAGGAGCACTTGCAAATTAGTACCTTGGGTTCAAACCCCCAGTACTGCCAAAAAAAAAAACCCCACAGGTCTACAATTACCTTCACAGTATGTATATAAGGTGTAGGAGAAACACAAATGAAGTTAGTGTTTGAACATGGGCCCTATTCCCAGGTAAGTCTTTACATAGATGAAAATATTCTGAAATCTGTAACAATCTAAAATCTAGTAACTTCCGGTATCAAGCATTCAGATAAGGGTTACTCAGCCTGTATTTCCTAAAATAGTGCACATATACCTAACTGGTACTACAAAAAGGCAGTAAGTAGTTCATAAATGCAGACTTAACCAAATTGTAAGCAAGCTGCTTTCTCCCCGTGTTCTTTTCGCCCTTTAGGATTTTATTAAGGTCAAAACTTAGGTTAGTAGTAGTATATAAGTCTTCCAACTTTTGCCTTATCTTTCACCACCAATACAAGCATGCTTCAGGTTCAGACCATGCAGAGAAAGTAATAGTATCTACTTGGTTTTAAGAAACATAAAATGTTTCCTTTAAGCAACAAGTTAAGGGGAAAAGATTTTTAAAGAATATTATGTGAATAATAGTATAGGACACTGGTTATCCTAGTACAGTCACTGAATCAGTAGCAACAACATCAAAATTCACCTTGAAAATTGTTGGAAATGCGAAAACAGAGGCCTTTTGCCAAGCCTTCTAAATGGAAAATTCTAGCAGCTGGGGAAAATCGATTTAATAAGTCCTACAGGTATATCATATGTACACTAAAATCTGTGAAATACCTGCATAGGTGATAGCAGAAATTACAATCATAGTAGTACTCCATCATGTTAAAAAGATATAGTAAAAAAATCATGAAACTTGAAAATTACTATTTTAATGCAATATTGCTATCATAAAAATAAGCTTTTATGTTTAGAAAAAGACATACTCCCCCCAAAAGTAAACAAAATCTAACATACTCTCACAATTTTGGACTATTCTCTTCTAGAAAACTTTTATTCAAATCATTATGAAGCAGCTAACCTTTACTCAACATGGCTTTGAAGGTACCAAGACATAACAAAAGTACAAGTTTCCATCAGTTAGTATACAAATGTGTCTAACATTCATTCATTAAAATCATAAGGCTAGTCTGAAAGTCAGAATGACTTTATTTGGTCTCCATTTCATTTTAAGGAATCTCTGGAACACCATCATTTTTCCTCCTCCTCAGTTTCACCTGCAGGATCCTCCTTCTTTCCCCAGCCTCCAAATGGCAGAGGGCCTCTGGACTCAGTCCTTGGTTGCCTTCTCTTTCCTATCCACAGTTACTCGTTAGGTGATCTTATCAAGTATCCTGGCCCCAAAACCCACACAGATGCTGATGGTTCCCATTTGTTGCATCCCTAATCTATCCTCTGAACACCAGTCCCAACATATCCGACTATCCATTCTTTATTTCCTCTTGTACACTGTCGCATGAAAGCCAAAGGGAATGCAGGAAGATCAAAGGAAGAATCACATTAAACTCCATGAACCATTAGTTTACTGGAGGTTTGAAACAGAGGGTGTGGGCAACTCACAGAGTGCCTTTACATACAGCTCTCCCCGAAGAAGTTCTCACCAAGATGTCTCAAAGCTGCATCACCACTAACTGCCTCCCAGCTGGGCTTCCTAACGGAAGTGGTCCATCATCCCTCCCAAGTGGGCTTCCTTATAGTAGTGGTGTGTGACTCCCTTGCAGCCTCGTGCACAGCTGTATGACTGAAGAGTTTCTCTCATTCTCTGCTCTGCTGCCCTAGCTTATTGTTTACCTCTTTTATATATGTATGTGTGTGTGTATATACACACATACACACACATACACATGCACAGCCATACCACCCTGGCATCTGACCTCATCTTATCTCATAAGCTCACCAGGGTTGGGCCTGGTTAGACCTTGGATGGAAGACTGCCTGGGAACAGTAGGTGCTATAGACGTGGTAGAAGGACCCAGCAGCTCACTCCCGAAATAATCAGCCATTGAATACCCTATGAATAGCAGAGAAGCACTGACACTAGTGCTGTGCATGGCCCACTGTCAGCTAGTGTTTCATTCTGTTGTAGGTAGAATCACTATGAGAACCGATCAAAAGCACTTAACAACAACATACACACACACACACACACACACACACACACACACACACACACACACAAAAACCATACCCCTTGGTGGAGTCGTGTGACCCTCTCTTCCCTCCCTTCGGGAAGGAATGCTGATACATTATGATAGACTTAGCTAACTTAGATAGTTCTGAACCACTCCATAGCCATGGTTATAGGGCCAAGGACTCCCTGGTGGCAGGCAACGTGTTTTGCATCAATGTAGCAATCCTCAAATTCAGCTCATACCCAGTTGGGAGGAACCTTCTACATAACATATGCTAAACACATACCTTAATCTACATGCCCAATATGTATGAGTAAACTCCCTCATTGACATCTTTCAGCTCTGTGCTGGGATATAACGTCTTGAAATCCTGCCATGACACAAATACATAAAAAAGAACCTCTCCCCATCTCTCTCCATCCCATGACAACTGTTGATTTTCTTTTACTGCAATTATCACGAAACATTATTTAAGTCTGTTTTAGGTAAGGTGTATAAGAGTAGAGGCCTTGTTCAGTTTTAGCCTCAGTACAAACATCACATTCATCAAATATTTATTAAAGAGAGTAAAAATTAAGGAAGAATACACATTTGAAGGATAAATGCATAAAAGGGCTTTTCATCCATGCAAAATACAAATGATAAAAACATACTTACTTTTCTTTTTTTTCTTGTTTGTGAGCCTCTCTTGTGATTTGAGCTGCTTTTCTACTATATGGATGGACGACTTTTTTTCCTTGTCCTTTACTTTTTTCCTTTAGAGCTTTAGGCTGAAACATAGGAAAACATATGATACATACAGTCAGATATATTAAGTGACTCTAATCACAAAATCTTTTTGTGAAATAAAGTTAAAAAATATAGTAGAAATACAATGAGCCACAAACATTACAATAGGAATCAAGAGATAGGCCAGACTTGTTAATAACTCTAATAGTCTCTATTTCCAAGATCATAATAGAAACTATCTTTTCTCCAATGATATAAGACCATAAAGAAAAGCACAGACAGGGCCAATAAACTCAGCTCTTCAACTGTTCCATCTTCAAAGCAGGTAGAGAGAATACAGATAGGAGATTCACAGCTGGAAATCTGTGGCACACTCAAGGACATTGAGCGGGTGAAGAGCACAGGATATTAGCGGGAGTTTGTAAAGTTGCACATGAAAGAGAGTGGGCAGTGAGTGAGTCATGCAAAATCAAAGCTGGCTTCATGGTCGGTGCAAATTAGGAACAGAGGAAATAACAGAACCATCTCAAAATCAGTACATCCAAATGGGAACAAATTATTTTCCCACTCAAGCTTTCTATCAGAAAACTAGGTCACAATTCATTCAGTCCTCCAAACTACAAAGCACAGTCATTTTTTTCTTCTTCTATACAACCCTGTATCTTAACCCACCTATATTATGTAAGAAACAGGTTTGGCCCTCTGTAATAGAAACTCAAAATAGAATGGCTTAACTTAGGTAAAGTTTAGTTCTCTCCAGTTAAGTAAAGTGCTGGCGGCTCTACGCCACAATGCCCTTAGGGATCTAGGCTCCTTCCATCTTGTAAGGATATAACCTCCCAGACAATCAAAGATGGCTTGTATCAGATCTATTCTCCAGCCAATGAGATGTAGGAAAGAAAATTCAGAAAGCATACTCTTTTCCTTCAAGAGCATGATCTGGAAAATTGCAGATTTTTTGCCTATGTCCCATTGACCAAAACAGCCAGGGCTATAGAAAGAAAACTAAGAGATGTGATTTAAAATCTCTGGAAATAACCTATTTCTACAGAAGAAAAAGGATATAATAGGGGAGGTGTCATTCTTTAACATACCCTATCTAAATAGCCAACAATCTCTAGAATCTTCTTTTCAAAACTACTGTCAACTGTCTTAATTCAACACGCATGATCTCTCATGGTTAAGATGTCTTTTAGGTACTCCTTCCTAGCTCTTTTTACAAAGGAGTCACCGCTTTACTTTGTGCAACACTAATCTAATAAAGTCTTCCCCCGTACTTAAAGGCTCCCCTTATAATCTGGTCCTAAATCTTCAGCATGGAAAACTAATTTGTCCCCAACTTGCTCCTCCAGTATTATTTCCCACATTCCTCCACAGAAGATCCTTCACCCCATTCTTACTGAACTTCTCACCATTCCAGAACACATCAGGCTGTCTGTAAGCGGAAGGCTGCCCTCGTTACCTCTGCCTGTGAAATCCTTTTTGTCCCTTGCCCTTTGATAAGATGCAGCTCAAAATCACTTCTTTTGTAACTCTGTAGGTAGAATTTAGTTAAAATGACCATCAATTCCTCATTTACATGTGTGTTCGTCCTTCCAACAAATAATTCTCTACATGTTCTGTTCACATCTCAATAAACCTAACCACAGAAGATTTGCCCAAGTCTGAAAAATCAGGGTGTAACTGGAAGTTGGTAACAGACACAGGGAAAAAAAAGTAAAACCATCAGAAAACAGTTGTTGTTGTTAGGTGCTGTCTAGTCATGTCCAACTCATAGCAACCCTCACAGGGTTTTCAATGGCTGATTGTTTTGGAATTGCCTCAGGAGCGGATTGCCATATCCTTCTCCCATTTTTGCAGTGCTGGGAATCAAACCCAGGACCTCAGAGACTGCAGAACAGTGCTCTACCAACTGAGTACATTCATTCTTTTGGTGTCTTTCTCCATGCACAGCAGATGGAAGGGCAATGGGAGATATGGTAAGAATTTTTTGAGCATAAAGACTACCTAGCAAATATGAATCAAGTAAAAACTGTTGAAACCTGTGGTAGGTTGCCTCTAAGACAGCCCCTAAGGAAGCCCACCTCTTGACATTAATGCCCTCACATAACTCCCTGAGTGTGGGATGGAGCTAGTGACCCACTTTTAATGAATGAACAGCGGGGGTAAATGTCAACTTCAAGATTAGGGCTTCCATCTTCCTCACTCTCTCACCTGTTGGAAACCTGGTGTCATATAGTAAGCTGTCCCATGGAAGGACCCACATGACAAAAACTAAGAAACGTCTCCAACAACAACCAGCAAAGAACTGAGGCCCTCACTCCTATAGTCCAAGAAGAGCTGAGTCCTACCAACAACCATGTGAGTAAGCATGGAAATGGTCTTTCTCCACTGTACCTCGAAACCACAGCCCCAAAGGATAGTTTCACCTGGAAAAACCATGACACAGAGGATCCAGGTTAGCCAGGCCTGACTCTTGACCCACATAAACTATGAGGTAATTAATATTCTTTAAGCCACCAAGTTTTCAGATAACTGGTTACACAGAAATAGTAACTAATGCAAAAACTAACTTAATAAATAAAACAAAGATGCACTCTTGATCCTACATACCAGCAAAAAAGCCTAAGGAAAGAAGATAAACCTTCTGAAGCCATTATGACTTAACTACTAAAGTTACATGGTTACAAAGGTTCAGCAAAATATCCAAGTCCACAAACTAACTTCCTTTCAAGACTTAAAACTTTTCATCAGAAAAACAGTTTGAAACTCTGAGTGTAAAAAAATCCTTACAACTTCAGAAAATTTCAGTTAAAGACTTAATACAAAGAAAGTACAAAAGATCTACAGTTATACTGATGCAACTGTAGCCTATGATTCCTTATAATTATTTATTAAAATGTTGCTTCATAGCTTTAGAAAATTTTCAGTTAAAGACTTAGTACAAAGAAGGTATAAAAAACCAAAGTTAAACTCTGATTTAACTATAAGTTATGATTCCTTAAAATTATTTATTAAAATGTTGTCAAGGCTGGGAGCAGTGGCACACACCTGTAGCCCCAGCAACTCGGGAGGCAGATGCAGGGGATCAAAAGTTTGAGACCACAGGCAGTCTGTGTAACTTAGCGAGACCCTGTCTCAAAAAGTAAAAACATGGGCTGGGGGTGCAGCTCAATGGTACAGTACTTGCAAAGCATGCAAGCGTGAAGCCCTAGGTTCAACCCCTAGTACCACACCAAAACAAAAAAAGTTTTATCAAGGAAGGATACAAATATATGATACAGAAATATATCCAATAAGACTTACTACATTTCAAAATACTTGCATATTTTTTGTACATTAAAAATTTTTTTTAAATGTTTCACTAGGGAAAAAACTGAAATTGAACCCTCCCAATAAAATGTTAATCTACTAAACCATAAAACTGTAGCTCAAATCAATTTGACAAAACAAACTTAATTCTATTTAAACTGATTGTTCCTAGAGGAAACCAATTTTCTGCCATGCTGATCTGGCACTGAAAATAAGCAGGTTGGCAGACTACCCAAACACTAGGCCCCATAAAACACACTGTCTTTCTCGCTGATAATCCATTAAGCAGTAAGAAACAAGGGATGTCTTGTTAAAAGCAATTCACCAACCACTATGACCATCCCAACAGAGATTAAAATAACGTATCAAGAAAGAAGCCAGGAGCCATGGCACATGCCTGTAATCTCAGCTACCCGAGAGGCTGAGGCAGAGGGATCTTGACTTTGAGACCAGAGGCAGCTTGCACAATTTAGGGAAACCCTGACTCCAAAATAAAAAAATTTAAAAGGAGCAGGGGGTGTGAATCAGTAGTAGAACACTTGCCTAGCATGCACAAGGTCCTGGATTCAATCCCAGGAAAACTAAAGGAAAAAAAGAAAAGAAAAGAAAAAAAAAATTCTGGATAAATAAGTTCCAAACATCTTGGGATTTTAAATTAGGATGTTTCATTTATAAGTCCATGTTTGTAACTCCAAATGCACATTAGAAAATAATTACTACTTCTCAGGACACTTATTTAGAGTGCACACAGAAGTTACCAACAAAATAAATTTTTCAAAATGTAAATTATGTAGAAAAATAAGACAATGAATAGCAATCACTTTGAAGCACAAAGGCTTAGCTACCCTTTTTTTGTGGGGGAAGGGTTATATCTGTTTAGGTTTTAGATTAGCACTAAATAAAATAGTCTAAGCAAACAAAAAGTAAACAAAGTAAAAGCACATGAATCTCTTTAAATTTTGGTATATCACTCCTCATTCTAATTACATCCTCATAAATATAAATGTAATAAATGAAAATGTGTGGGTCCTAGAAAAAAAGACTTTCTTGTAAGAAGTCTCAAATCGAGAGCTGGGTGTGGGGGCCCACGCCTATAATTCCAGCACTGGGGAGGCTGAGGCAGGAGAATTAATCAGAGTTAGAGGCCAGCCTGGTCTATATAGTGAGTTCCAGGCCAACTGAACTCCACAGTGAGACCCTGTCTCAAAGACAGAAGGAGGGAGGGCGAAAGAGCTCAGAATGAGAAAAAACTTTCTAAACAAAATCTAGAAGAGTTAAAGAAAACAGCAACTCTAACTACATAAAAATTTTAAATTCTTGACTAAAAAACATGTCACAGATCAAGTCAAAAAATAAATTATTAGGAAAAAGCATTTGCGACACAAACAGCTAATTCTCTTAACATAAAAAAGATTAACAAGAAAAAGATCCTAAAATAAAAACTAAGAAAGAATACAAACAAGTCATAAAAGGAGTAATATTTTTTAAAGGTTTAAAAACATGTGTGAGCTAGTTTTAAAGAAATGTAAGTTAAAACTTCAATGAAATAGAACTGTCAATGTGTAACACTGACAAAGATAAAAAAATATAACACCAATGAGGGTATGGATGGGTTGTTGTTAGGTGCCATCAAGTTGGTGTCTGACTCATAGTGACCCTATGTACAACAGGTGAAACACTATTATTAGTGCTTTTCTGCTATTCATAGGGCTTTCAATGGCTGATTGTTTTTTGGGCATGGTTTGCTGGGTCCTTCTCCCAAGTCTACAGTACCTGGTGTTTCCAGGCATTCTCACATCCAACTACTAACCAAGTCCAACCCTGCTTAGCTTCCAAAATTTGAAAGGACAGGGCACTACAGTGGTACAGCTGCAGGCACAAGTGAGTTAGAGTTTAATAATCAGTAGGATACAAGCCAGCAGTCATCTAAAGAGCAATCCTGGCAAGATAAAAATGGTGCTTTTTTGACTGAGGAATTCTATTTATATGAATTTATCCTATAGACCTATTTATACATGTACTAAGGAGTATGAGACAATCAATGCAGTAGTGTTGCAGTATTGCAGTATTTGCAGTAGCAAAAGAATGAAGACAGTTTATATGCATATCAGAAATCACATTAAATAAATTTTAGCAAAAGCAAATAACAGAATATTAGCTGTTTAGAAAGCAAGTGCCTCAGTCCAATTTCCATTGATATAACAGAATACCCGAGACTGGATTTTTTTAAAAAGGCCAGAAGTTTATTTAGGCTCACAGGGAGGATGAAAAATCCAAGCTCGAACAGCTGAGGTGAGGGTCCCATGCTGCTTCATAACATGGTGGTAGTCAGAAGGGAAGAGAGGGCACACTCGCCTGTTCTTATGAGAAAGGCACGAATCCACTCATGAGGGTTCTGCCCCTGTGACCCAAGCACCTCTCATTAGGCCCCTCCTCTCAACACTGTCACATAGAGGAGTTAAGATTCCAGCGCATGAGCTTTTGGGGTACACACTCAAACCATAGCAAACAAGAAGGTCTATATACTTACATGGAATGACCTCTAAAATCAGGTAAGACCAAAAAAAAAAAAAAAAAAAGAAAGAAAGAAAGAAAAAAGAAAAGAAAAAAATCAAAAGGCATAGTAGCATGTCTAGTACCTCATTTATAGAAAAATGGGAATTAGAGGACCTACATACCATATGGGGTCAGGGTTTAGCTCAGTTGGTAGGGTGCTGCTCTGCCCTCACTGAGGACCCAGGCTCAATCCCCAGCACCACAGAAAAGGGAGAAGGAAGCCGGGCATGGTGGCGCACGCCTGTAATCCCAGCGGCTCAGGAGGCAGAGGTGGGAGGATTGCAAGTTCAAGACCAGAGGTAGTCTGCGTAACTTAGCAAGATCCTGTCTCAAAAAGTAAAAAAAAAAATGGACTGAGGGTGCGGCCCAGTGGTCCAGCACTTGCAGAGCATGCAGGCGCGAGGCCCTGGGTTCAACCCCCAGTACTGGGAAAAAAGAAAAAGGAGCAGGACATGGCGATCCACTCTTGAAGCAATCCAGGAACAATCAGCCAATGAAAATCCTGTGAGGGTCACTGTGAGGCCGACCTGACTCAACCCCACCTAACAACAACGAACAGCACATACCATATATCCTGGCACATGCATACAAAATATCTGAATGGCTAGTTAAGAACTGGTTAACAGTGGCTGTTTCCCAGGTGATCTGAAGCATTAAGAAACAAAGCTGAAAGAAAACTCACTTTTTATAGTAAGTGAAATAATGCCTTGATTCATCCCTAAAAGACGTCTGTGGCCTAATTCTTTGAAACCTGTGATTACTGTCCATGGCAAAAGGAACTTTACAAAAGCGATTAACAATATTGAGATGGGGAGTTATCCTGAATTATCACTGTGGGTCTAATATAATTCTAGGAGTCCTTGGGAGTGGAAGGCAGGACAAACATCTTCAGAGAGATTTGATCTTCACAGGAGAAAATTTTGCAGATACATGATGCTGACTTTGAAGATGAAAGGATCCAAGAGCCAAGAAGTAACAGATGGCCTCTGGAAACTTAAAAAAGCAAAGAAACATTCCTCACTAGAGCCCCTTGAAGGAAGACAGTTCTGCCAACCCTTGGTTTTATCTTAGTAAGCTCATTTTTGGATCTCAGACCTCCACAAATGTAAAAAAATGAATCTGTATAGTTTTAACCCACTGAATTTATATTAATTCTTTACAGCATATATAAGAAACGAATACATTTTTCATAGGTAATTATTTTATACTGTTTTTTTTTTAACCCTATACATGCAATATTGTGCCAAAAAAGATGGTATACAAGGTAAATTTTCATGAATACTTTCCTTTAGTTTTACTATCAGGAACAAGTTTACTAGCAGGTAACCTCTTTGAAATTTATTAAACTTACTTGTTCCTGTAGTTCACATTTAAAGGAGTGAACTAAACACATAATTCCTGCCATGTAGGAATTTTTATGTAGTCACTAATGATTAATGCCTACCAGTAATGTGCATAAATTTGATAAAACAAGCAATGATAATGGCATACTTTTAAATGGTTTATAATCTATCTCAGGAAAAAAACAGCATACTTAAACTATAATAACAAGCTTATGTAAAAAAGCAATACATGCATTAGTGTCTAGAAGCATTGTACAAGCCAATCTTAAAACCACTAAAATTGTTTTTAATGCAGAATAAAGCAATGTTGAGTGGGATGGATTAATTTGCAAAGATTGTTTCTGTAGTTGTGTTGTTTAGATACAAGAAAAAGCAAATTGCTAAGAGTCAGGAAAGATTCACAACAGAGAATATAAACGAACAAAGTAACACAAATGAACAACTATAAACTGAACTGTTACTACTTACTTCTATTACTAAAGTTAATAACAATACCACTAACAACTGCTGAGTATCATGTAGGGACTAAGGACTTCACATGTAATTTTCACAGCAATTTTATGAGGCAGGTCCTACTATCAACCTAATTAAACAGATGGAGAGTTAAAGTTCCCCAAGATCAGGTGCCAGACTCAGATCTCTGGGCCCATATTCAGAGCTGTATTAAAAGAGGCTGCAGAAGCACTGATGATGTTATATCAGAAAAATGATGAGGGCCAGAAATGGGCCGTAAAACACATTTATATGCCACTTTTTTGACATCTATGCCAAGGCAATATATTTCTACTGCAAAGCTTGGCAAAAGTGAAGCTCTGATAGTAACAGCAACTGCAAGCAAATGGCAGTCAAGCTCTCCAGCATACAACTACTTATAATTGTTTCAATATTCCACTCTGAAAATTATGAAGGGCTGGAAATCGCACAAGGATGGTAATAAGCAAAAACACTGAATGTGTACACAAACGTACAGTATCTAAAGTGAAAGGACTGCAAACAAAATGAAAAGGCAAAAAAGAGGCTGGGGTACGGTGGTGCATGCTTGGATCCTCAGTTTGAGGCCGGAGGCAGACTGTGTAACTTAGCCAGATATTGTCTCAAAAATAAAAAGTAAAACGTGGGCTGGATTGCAGCTCAGTGATAAAGCACTTGCAAAGCATTCATGGGACCCTGGGTTGAACTCAACCCGCACTACCACCAAAAACAAAACAAAACAAAACAAAAAAAGCCAATTTAGAAAGAGAAATCAAAGAGGACAAAAGACATTGTGGTCAGAATATCATAACTTTATCCCAGATTACAAACTTTTCATTTTGTTGTTTTTATTAAAAACTAGACAATATATTCTTTATTCGTTATAACATATAAAACGTTTGTGTTCAAGATATGAGTCTCAAGAACATAATGAGAAGAAACAAGATATTGTTTTGGAATACAAACATAACCAGTAACTATAAAGAAAAGGAATTATGAATAGAATTTAGATGCCACTTATCTCTGATGGGTTTCTGAAAGTTACAGGTTCAAGGAAGGGAACACAAAGGCTTTCAAAGGCTACGTTATGTTTTATTTTTTAAACTACCAAATGAGTAAACGAGACTCTTATACTGTTAATCTTTACAATTAAATGTGTTTTAGATCAATCCTTCCTATCGACTCAATTGTTTAAAAAAAAAAAACAGAACAGCTTCAGGGGCGTGGCAGGAATGGGGAGCGTAGCACAGTACTGGGGGCGGGAATGGATCGCTAAAAGGTGATCAGGTTCAGAGACAAGATGACCAAGGCCAATGCAGATCTGCACCCGCCAGGGGAGGCACCGGTGCTTGGGGCCCGCGCTCTATCATTTTCCCCAACTCCCCTACACAGTTAATGGAATAGAAAACGCAAAAGGGCGGGCTTTTCCCCAGAGGGAAGTGACGGGGGAGAAGTAGGGCGCAGAAGGTCAGAGCACAAGAACGCCTGCACCTGGACGCAGGGCCCGGCTGCTCCGCCCCGCCCCGCCCCGCCCAACACAACGCGTCCTTGCCTCTCCCAGGTTCCCCACATCGCCCCCTCCCCGTTTGCTCGGCCGGAGCCTTCCATGGAACGAACCGAGTGGGTTCAGGGAAGCGGGAGGGGGCCCACCATTGTGACGTCCTGGCGGCCACCGAGGACCTCTGCACTCCAGACGCGACAATCTCACCAGCCACAGCCGCGGCAACTCAAACCCGCACTCCTAAAAACGCGCACGTGGGGCCCAAGAAGCCGGTGAGAGTCCAGCCGGAAGAGGAAGAGCAAGTGCGTTGCTCTAAAACGTCCCCGGAAACCGAGACCTGGTCTTTTTTTGCCCGTGTTGGACTTTCCGCCGTTATGCCAAGGAACCGCCCTCCCCGAGTGCTCGCGGGGCGGGGCCTCACGGCGGGACGGTGGGCTTGTCTCAGGTGCCGCAAGTTGTTCACCAGTCGCCCCTGGCGCAGACCCGGGGCGCCTGTCTGGAAGCACATCTCCAGAGGCGGCCAGCTCTTTGGAGGACCGGTTCCCCTTGGGCGCTCCTGCGCTTGCAGCGGTTCCCCCACCCCTCCCCGGAGGCGGCAGGGATGGCCGGCGCCCTACTGTGGCATAGGTCCCGCCTTCTGCTTTTCCCTGTGTTGAGTTATCTTGGCCAAGACTTTTCTCCAGCTGTGTATTTGTTTCTCTATACGGAAAGGAAGCTTCAGACCCATTTTTTTTCTGTTTATCACAGCATGTTAAAATTCCATGGACAAGTTTATCCAATACATACATATTGAATGCATACTATATGTAAAACATGAGGGATAATCTGGCAATATCCTTACCCTCACTCAGCTCATATTCAGACAGCTGGAATGGATTTAATGTTTCACTGATTTTCAGTAACACAGAACTCAAGTGGCTGATTTGCACTGGGTCAGACTTGGACAAAGGTGGTGGTGGTGGTGGTTGTTAGGTGCCATCCAGTCGGTGTCCGACTCATAGCGACCCTATGTACAAGTGAAACACTATCGTCAGTGCTCCTCTGCTATTCACAGGATTTTCAATGGCAGATCGTTTTTTTGGGGAGTGGGCTGCCGGGTCCTTCTCCCGCTATAGGTGAAACATGGGAGTGTATTCTGGCAATATCCCTATCCTCACTCAGCTCATATTCCAAGAAGCCATGTTTAAAAAAAAAAAAAGTTAGGTATTTCAAAATAGCATAAGACTTGGCATTCTTTGATATGTGTGCAAGGGCATGTATTTAATCAACCAATATATCCACTTGTTTAAGTTGCAAACAAGAGGATGTGGCCAGCAGATCCCTGAATCTAGGAGGAAGGCATTTTTACGTGGCTTTTAAGTATGTGAAAGTGCATGCTGTGTGACTCTACACAACGAAGGTCATTCTCACAGTTTATTCGCTGGTGGCAGTACTCTCTTGAGACTCCATTTAATCCAGAATGTTAACGCCCTGCAGTCTAACCACTACCTGTGAATCCATCTTTTACCCACCCTACCTTTGTCCAAGTCTGACCTGACCCAGTGCCAATCAGCCACTTATGTTCAATGCTACTGCAAATCAGTGAAACATTAAATCCATTCTTGCTGTTTTCAGCTGTAATCACTTGCTGTCTCAATCACAAAAGTCCTTCCTATTCCTACCTGTTCATAAAGAGAAGACATCTTTAGAGATATTTTCCTGTACTGTAACAAATATACAAAATGTGTGCGTGTGCTCTATATGCGTGAGAGTTAAGTATTAACATTAACAGATGTCGATAAAATATAAATGCATGCACAATTTTAGAGTAACTCCTTTGTTTCTAAAAGAATAGAAATAAAGTGTACATAATTTTGTACCAATTACACACAAGTAGAGAACATAAGTGGAATGATGAGAAAATACTTAGATAATTAAAACCAAGGAAATAAAGGAGAAAAATTGAAACATAGGACAGCAGGGTAGATAAAAGCAAAAATATAGCAGATATAAATCCATAAAATAGTAATTGTGGACTAACTGCCTCAAATTGAAAAGTATAAGTCAGAATGGATTTAAAGCATTCATCTGTGTGCTGTTTATAGGACATATGTAAAATATAAGGATATTGAAAAATTAAAAATAAAAGATGAAAATGGATATGCTAAGCAAATAATTGAAAAAATGCTAGCATGGATATGTTAATGCTGTACAAAACAGACTAGCTCAAACAGTATTTTGGAAGATAGGAAAGGTCATAATGATTAATACTTTTGGTGTTGAATTCATACACATGCCTAGTAGTATAACCCTAAAGATGTATATGGAAAAGATGATGGAAGCTTTTGGTGGTAATTTTAGTTTCCTTTAGTTTTTTGAGACATGGTCTTGCTATGCCACCCAGGTTATACTCAAACTCTGGATCCTTCTGCCTTAGCCCTCTAAGTGCTAAGATTTCAGATGTGTGCTACCACACATGGCTCATTTAGTGGGAATTTTAAAGTGCTTTTTACAATAATTAATAAAATAGGCAAATAAAATATCAACAGTGATTTAGGTTTAACCACAGCAAAATTTAACCTATCAAATCTATAATATGACTATTAATCAAATTTACGCATTCACCATTAAGGCCACATATGAAGACAGGGAAGATTTTTACCAGCTTCTCCAATCTGAAATAGATGGAATTTGCAATCAGGGTGTACTGATAATTACTGGTAACTGGAATGCAAAAGTTGGAAATAGAAGAAGGCTCAGTAGAGGGAAAATATGGCCTTGGTGACAGAAACAATACTGGAGATCACATGATAGAATTTTGTCAGACCAATGACCTTTTCATTGCAAATACATTTTTTCACTGTCATAAATGGTGATTGTACACATGGAATTCACCAGATGGAACATACAGAAACCAAACTGACTACTTTGTGGGAAAAGGTGATGGAAAAGCTGAATATCAAATGTCAGAACAAGACCGGGTGCTGATTGTGGATCAGACCATCAACTTTTCATATGCAAGTTCAAACTGAAACTGAAGAAAATTAGAACAAGAAAATTAGTATGAGAGCCATGGTTTGACCTTGAGTATATCCCATCTGAGTTCAGAGACCACCTCAAGAACAGATTTCATGCATTAGACACCAATGATGGAAGACCAAATGAGTTGTGGCATGACATCGAAAACATCATAAGGAAAGCAAAGCATTTTTTAAAAGACAGGAAAAAATGAAAAGACAAAGTACATGTCAAAAGAGTGGCAATAGTGAAGGACTCTATGGGGAAAATATTAAATTATGCAAGAAACATCAGAAGAAGATGGAGGGAACACACAGAGTCATTATCCCAAAAAGATTTGATGGATGACCAATGCTGTATTCCATATGATCAGGAACCAATTGTACTGAAGGAATAAGTGGAAGCGGCCTTGAAGGAATTGGTGAAACACAAGGTTCCAGGAATTGATGGAATACCAATTGAGATGTTTCAACACACAGATGCAGTACTGGAGGTGCTCTCCTGTTTAAACCAAGAGATTTGGAAAACAGATACCTGGCCAACTGACTGGAAGAGATCCGTATTTGTGCCTATTTCCAAGAAAGGGGGATCCAATCAAATGTGGGAAATTATTGAATGATATCATTAATACCCCATGCAAGTGAAATTTTGCTTAAGATCATTCAAAAGTGACTGCAGCAGTATATGGACAAGGAACTATCAGAAAATCAGGCCAGATTCAGAAGAAGGCATGGAATCAGAGACATAGTTGCTGATGTCAGATGGATGTTAATTGAAAGCAGAGAATACCAGACACATGTCTATCTATGTTTTATTGACTATGCAAAGGCATTTGACTGTGTGGATCACAACAAATTGTGGATAACATTGTGAAAATTGGGAATATCAGAACACTTGATTATACTCATGAGGAATCTGTACATAGACCAGGAAGCAGTTGTTCAAATAGAACAAGGAAACACTGCCTGGTTTAAAATCAAGAAGCGTGTGCATTGGGAATGTATTCTTTCAGCATACCTCTTCAATCTCTATGCTGAGCAAATAATCCAAGCAGCTGGACTTTACCAAGAAGAACATGACATCAGAATTGAAAGAAGACTCATTAACAACTTTCAGTATGCAGATGATACAACTTTGCTTGCTGGAACTGAAGAGGATTTGAAATATTTACTGATGAAGACCAAAGAACACAGCCTTCAGCATGGGTTGCACCTCAACATCAAGAAAACAAAAATCCTTACAGCTGAGTCAGTATGCAACTTCATGATAAATGGAGAAAAGACTGAGGTTATCCAAGATTTTGCTTTACTTGTTTCCACAGTCAACACCCATGGAAGCAGCAGGCAAAAAAGTAAATAATGCAGTGCATTGGAAAAAGCTGTTGCAAAAGATCTCTTTAAAGTCTTGGAAAGTAAAAATGTTACATTGAAGACAAAGATGTATGTTGGGGATTTTTAAAATATTTCCCAGCTAGGGTCCCTCATGACAGCTTGAGGGGTTGACCCCTAGCTGACCCCAGGGCTCATCTCACTCACTCAAAACAGCCCCTCCCATCGAGTGAGCAAAGATGGCCCCTGGCCAGCTTGACCAGCCTCAACCACCATAATTTTGATTGGCTCCCCTCACCACTGTGCAGGTAATAACTGTCTCTACCTGGCAGTTATGTCCGTTTGCCCCCTGTACCTGCCAGCTGTGTGCCCCGATTGGCCCCACCATGTGACCCCTCCAGGACCCTATAAAAGCAGGGCTCCTGGACCCCATATCACTCTTTTGATCCTGACCTCACTGACCATCTCCTGAACCTCATCACCTGGACCAGCGCTCCCTACTCCTGCAAGATCATCTAGCAAGCCGGCGAGATCAAGCCCAGGGGCCCCGAAGAGCCGAAGGCATCTACCAAGCCACGAAGAGCCTCCCAACTCCTCCCATCCTTGGGACGGAGGGGGGCAAAGAAGGCGAGCCGCGAGAGTCAAGACCATCGGACCTCAACTGAACACCAGTAGCTGTGGCTGTGCCTTTAAGGCTGAGCTGTACCAGCACTTAGCCTGCAGCATTCTATGCAGGCATAGAGCCAGCACTTAAAGGGGTAGAGCCTTGCTCTATAGGGGCTGCCTGCTCCTTGCTCTCCATAAGGGGAGCACCCCAATAAACCTTCCCTGTTCTCCTCCAACCACCTGAAGGTCTCCCAAGGTCCTTCTTTCCCGACACCGGTCACGTGTTTATGTTGTGGGTTTGGCCCTATCTTTAGCCGGGCTAGAGCCAAAAACCCCAACAGATGTACCTGACTCATGCTGTGGTATTTTCAGTTATATTATATGATTGTGAGAGCTGGACAATGAATAAGAAAGATAGGGCTAGAATTGATGTTTTAAATTATGGTGCTAGAGAGGAATATTGAGTACACTGTGGACTACATGAAGAGCCAACAGACCCATCCTAGAAGAAGTGCAACCAGAATGTTCCTTGGAAGCAAGGATGGCTAGACTACCTCTTACATATTTTGGACATGTTGTCAGGTAGGACCAAACCCTGGAGAAAAATATCATGTTATGGAGAGTGGTGAGTCAATGACAAAAAGGAAGACCCTCAACTGCGTGGGTTGACAGAGTGTCTGAAGCAATGGGCTTGTTATTGTTGTTGTTGTCGTTAGGTGCCATCAAATTGTCTGACTCACAGTGACCTTACATACAACAAGCAAAACAGTGTTGTTAGTGCTTCTCGGCTATTCATATAGTTTTCAATGTCTGATTGTTTTTTGGGAGTGGGTTGCTGGGTCCTTCTCCCAAGCCTACAGCACCTGGTGTTCCCAGGTGCCTCCCATCCAAGTACTACTAACCAGGCCCAAACCTGCTTAGCTTCCGAGATCTGATGGGATCAGACACCATGGTAGTATGGCTGCAGGCACAATGGGGTTAAACAAAAAAAAATTTGTGTGCCTGGCACATTGTTCAGGAGCATTTTGTTTTGTTGTATATAGAATCTCTATGAGTTGTCCCCAAGTCGATGGCACCTGACAACAACACATTCGTACAGGGGTACCAAAATCTAAAGAGGCTCAAATCCATTATATAAAGTAACATAATATTTTGATTTAACCTGCTCCTGCATGCTTTAGATCAGGCCTGTCCCATTAAATGGCCTGCAGAGCACATGCAGCCCAGAAGAGTTAGAAATATGGCCACACAAAATCTATTAACATTATGTGCTTTTAGCATTTATTTTCTCATGATATCCCTTATTATGTGTATGCACTAAATATATTATATTATTTATGTGCAGCCCAAAACAATTCTTCTTTACTCAGTGTAGCCCAGGGAAGGCAAAAGTTGGATACACCTGCTTTAAATCATCTCTAAATAAGGTGATTTGTAATACCCAGTACAATGTAGCCTGCAGCTATAGCCCTGTGTCATCCGATCCCGTCAAATCTCGGAAGCTAAGCAGGGTCGGGCCTGGTTAGTACCTGGAATGAGAGACTGCCTGGGAACACCAGAAGCTGTAGGCTTGGGAGAAGGACCTGGCAACCCCCTCCCAAAAATCAATCTGCCATTGAAAACCCTATGAACAGCAGAGAAGCACTGACAATAGTGTTTCCCCTGTTGTACAGAGGGTCACTATGAGTCGGATACCGACTCGATGGCACCTAACAACAACAACAACAACAGTACAATGTAAAGTGATGTAAATAGCTGTTATACTGTATTGCTTAGGAAAAATGAGAAGGAAAAAAATCATCTGTACATGTCCAGTACAGGCACAGTTTATTTTTCCTAACATTTTTCTCTCTGGAGCTGCTTGAGTCCATGGATATAGAATCTGTGGATACAAAGGGCTGTTAAATTTCCTTTTAAACTACAAACCTTCATTGCTTCATTATCTCTTGAATCTAGTATTACTATTGTGAAGTCTAATGGTGTTTTAATTATTATTCCTTAAGAGTGGTTTGATTTTCTCTGTGGAATCATTTAATAATTTCGATTGCCTTTGCCCTTCTTTAACGTCACAGGTCTTTGCTTTTCCTTATGTATGTTTGGTACTCTGTGGCATCTTTCCATTTCCTTCTAGAATTTATGTTATCTAGATATTGATCATTCTGGTTGTGTTATCTTTTGCTTCTTCTTTTCCATTTTCCATCTCCTTTTTCATTTTTTGCTGCTCTGAGGGGGGTGTCTAATTCAATCCTCTGGTTGGCTACTTTGTTCTTTAATATGATAATCTTGCCATACATTTCACTTGTTGTCATTTTCATTTCACCTATCTCATTTTTAAATGTAACATTTACCTTTGTTTTTAAAAGTAATCTCATATCCCTTTGCTATATGATCAATGGCTTCCTTAATTCTTCTGGGTGCATATTGCCCTTATTTTGAAATATCACCCATCTGTTCCCATAAATCTATTTTATGTGGTATGTGTTACTCAGTTTTTCAAAACATACTGTGTAGTAGTTGCAGTCCTTGTGGATGTATTGTCTTTGTGTGCATAGCATCACATCTATTTCACTGATGGAAGCAGCTCTCTTATCCTGTCTCATGTGTGGCAGAAGGGCTCAAAGTCACTCATCTACATCCTTCTTGGAGAATCTGAGGAAAGCAGAAGGATTGACTCTCTGAGGAGACAGTGCCAGGAACAACAGAACTGCTTTCAGGGGGATTGGAGGCAGGAACTGGTAAGGCCGTTCTTCATCCCATTGGCTCGTTGCTTTTGAAGGACTGAGTGATTCCCTTGTAAAGCCTCACAACACTGGGGAGCCATGGTTATCCCCACTTCTAAGGTGAAGTCCAAGAGGCAAAATCTAAAATTTCAGCCTCTCTGGATCTTCCAGAGCTACCCCAGATCCCAGCAATTTCTGTGAGCTTCACCTACTTCTCTATTATTTGCCGGTTCTTGTCTTCCCAGGAGCATCTTAAAACTGCAATTTCACTTCCAGCAGCCCATTCCTTCCTGTTATAGTTTTCCAGGGTTGATTTTGGCAAAGTCTGTTCTACTTTGTCAATTATTCTACTTATTTTTAGGAGTTCTGATTACTTTCACCAATTAGACTTTTATCGTACATGATGTCATATGCAATTTTTCTTTTGACTTGTTTGTGACTTTCCCCTCCCCTTAGACAGAAACTGTAATGTGGAGGTAGTGATTACATAAATGAGTAAACAATTGTTGTTGTTGTTGTTAGGTGCCGTCGAGTCGGTATCCGACTCATAGCGACCCTCATTGGGATTTCAATGGCTGGCTATTTCGGGATTGCCTTGGGAGTGGATTGCCAGGTCCTTCTCCCATTTTTGCGGTTCTGGGAATCGAACTCGGGACCTCAGAGACTGCAGCACAGCGCTCTACCAACTGAGCTAAATCCCAGCCCAGCTGAGTAAACAATAGACCGTGGGTATTGGTCTGGTGTTTATTTTATAGCAGGCGGAAGCTTGTAAAGGGTTGTAAATACCAAACCCAAATTTTTACACATCTGGTTATTTAAAATATAACACACAAAAAAAATGCTGTTAACCATCCAGAGCCTGGCTGCTTTGACTACGCTGAGACACAGCACCCAACATCTGGTAACCATAGATACCATGGATGAGACAAACACTGGGATATAGAAGACCCTAACTCACGACTGCTCTTTAGAGTTTTCTAAAGAATCCTCCCTATGTTGCTGAGTGACACTACCTAGACACACAAATTGTTGTTGTTAGGTGCTGCTGAGTAGGGTCCGACTCATAGTGACTCTATGTACAACAGAGGAAACACTCCCTGACACTACGCCATGCCTGGCACTGTTGACAGTGCTTCTCTACTATTCATAGGGTTTTTGATGGTGGATTGTTTTGGGAGTGGATTGCCACGCCCTTCTCCCTAGCCTGCTGTACCTGGTGTTCCCAGGAGGTCTTTCATCCAATGACTAACCAGGCTGACTCTGCTTAGCTTCTGAGATCAGGTCCCAGGGTGCTATGGCTGCTGTTGCTGTTAGGTGCCTTCGAGTCGGTATCCGACTCATAGTGACCCTCTGTACAACAGGGGAAACACTATTGTCAGTGCTTCTCTGCTGTTCATAGGGTTTTCAATGGCAGACTGATTTTTGGGAGGGGTTTGCCAGGTCCTTCTCCCAAGCCTACAGCTTCTGGTGTTCCCAGGCGGTCTCCCATTCCAGGTACTAACCAGTCCCGACCCTGCTTAGCTTCCGAGATCTGACAGGATCGGATGCCACAGGGCTACAGCTGCAGGCGCTATGGCTGCAGATAGACACATAAAGCCACTTTCTAAACTCCTCTCTTATCCCCCTGCTCCCTCTCTGGGTAGTGACCTCTGCACTCTTACTTTTGAAAGATACCATTCTGTGAGGGATACCCACACAACCCCCCTCAACACACACAAAGCCAAGTTTCTTCCAAATAAATTGTGTGCTGGTGCCATCTTGTGGTCATATCTTTTTCCTTGCTGAGCTCTTAAATTCTTCAAATTCACTACATTTGTTATATAGGTTACAAAAAATTATTTACTGTTGTTCTAAAAATTGATATCTATGTGTAACTATGTGGGAAATGCTGTAGATTTAAAAAGAAAATAATGAGTTACAAAACTGTGCATAATAAATTCCCGCTGACAGTAAATGTGGAAGATATATGTAGGTGCTCACTCATGCACAGAAAATATCAGAATCATGATAAATTTTCTAGTTTATAAATTAGGATTGAAGTACAGAAGCTCAAGAAAGGACTTTTCACTTTATTATGTCAAAGTGTTTGAGTTTTTCCAACACAAGCTCAGAAAGAGAAACATCACGTGTTCTCACTCATAGGTGGGAGCTGAATCAAAACTGTAAGAAGGAAAAAATTCCATACAAAGGTCGGTTCATAATAAAAGAAAAAAAAGCTAAGAATGGTATTAGTATAGATGGTCTAGAAAATGCGTGTGATAGTTCTGACAAGGTAAAAAGAAAGTTCACTACAGAAAAAGTTTCTATCTTAAACAGATCTGGAACCCAAGGATATACAGAAAAATATTACCATAAAAAGACAAGTAAGCAGAACAGAAGTCTTTGATGGGGGGGGGACTGAGGGAGGAAGTGCACAAGAGGGTAAGGGGGAACCTATATGAATAATGTACAACAAAATGCATATATGAAAATGTCACAATGAAAAGCATGTCAGAATGAATCACATTAAGGTGTACATTAAAAATTTCCAATAAAAAGATATTTCAGTTTTTCAAAACAATGTATTTTATAACTTTTTTCAGATTAAAAGTTAATATTGAGAAAAGATGAGTTTGACCATTAAAGTGGACACATGGCGGTGCCTTAAAGATAAGTTGATAAAAATCAAAATGTAGGTGGTAGTGTTTGAGAGGAGGCTTCAAGTGTTTATGTCTGTTTTTAAAAAGATGTCAAAAGGGAAGATTTGAAGTAGACAGAAGGACATTTTGGTTAGTCTTGAGAGGTTTTTCTCAGAGTTTGTCTTAAGATTGCTTGCTGTAATCATGCATATACATAATAATGTAAAATAGCATTAAAATTAAAGTTTTCTAATGTTTTTGTTTCCTTGTCACATTTTAAAGAGAGTTATAAAAGCAAGGGTGGTGGCACATGCCTATAATCCCAGCACACAAGAGGCTGAGAGAGGAGAATTAACATAAGTTTGAGGCCAGGCTCATATACATAGTGATTTCCAGGCCAGCCTAGGCTACACAGCAGACCCTGTGTGAAAACAAATAATAATAAAAGAAGGCTACAAGCTTAACATTCTACATATCTCCAGCAATTTGTGAATAAGTGATTCCTTTTCTAAATCATATGAAGGTTTTGAGAATAATGCATAGGTTAGGAGAATCCTCACTGTGACTGGTGGAATTGTTCTCTCCCAAAGTTCACATGTTGAAGTTTTAATCCGCAATACTTCAGACTGTGAACTTCATTTGGAAATAGGGTCATTGTGTTTGTAATTTAGTACTGGAAAAGGTCAGGCAATAACCCAATATAACTGGGATCCTTAAAGAAGACGTTTGAACTCAGATTGTTGTAGAAAATTTTAAATCAAAAGTTAAGATGTTATGATGTTTGCTTAACATATAATTATTAGAACTTAATGTTCCTTGTTTAAAATTTATACATTCCATCCTGTAAGTCACCTCCTGTCTCCTTGCATTTTATCTATTTCCATGACAATCTCAACCCTGTTGTTGTTGTTGTTGTTAGGTGCCGTCGAGTCAAGTCCGACTCATAGCGACCCTGTGTACAGCAGATTGAAACACTTGCCGATTCTGTGCCAGGCAAACCATCTTATTTATGTTTAAGCCCATTGTTGCAGACACTGTGTCAACCCATCTGGTGGAGGATTTTCCTCTTTTGCGTTGACCTGCCACTCTCCCAAATATGATGTCCTTCTCCAGGGATTGTTCTCTCCTGACTACCTGTCTGAAATATGTAAGACGCAGTTTGGCCATTCTTGCTTCCAAGGAGCACTCTGGTTGTACCTCTTCTAGGACAGATCTGTTGGTTCTTTTGGCAGTCCATGGTATATTCAATAGACGTCTCCAGCACCACAATTCAAAAGCATCAATTCTTTTTCTGTCTCTCTTGTTCAATGTCCAGCTTTCACAACCATATGATG
>VMDO01014377.1:30474-54920 GCA_007922755.1 Pedetes capensis | reverse complement strand
CCACAGCAATTTGATAAATAAGTATATTCTTTGTGTAGATGGAGTATTGTATAAATACCAACTTGATTATGTTGATCTGGCTTTCTATATGTTTACTGATATTTCTGATTAAAAATTCTTAATTGCCATATAATTGTACATATTTACATGGTATAATGTGACAATTTGGTACACGCTTACAGTGTAATAACAAAATCAGGATAATTAGCATTTCCTTCTCTTCAAAAATTTATCATTTCCTCTTGTTGGGAAGATTTGAACTTCTAGTTATTTTGGAGGATATAATAAATTGTTAAATCTATAGTCAACCTACTGTGCTATAGAATACTAGCACTCCTATCTCTTTTCTAACTGTATATTGACATTTATTATTCCATAAGCATGACAAATTGAAGCATATAATTTTGTATGGTCAGAAACATTTGTCATTTCTATAAATCATAATTATTTATCCATTTATTCTATTACTTTGAGTTAAACATAGGTTATAGAAATTAGTTAAAATTCCAAAAAAGAAATTTACTTTCCCAAGAAAAATTATGTTAATTAGAATCTAGTGAAATTTTTCATTTTTAAGTGCCAAAATATTCGAATCAAGAATGATTTTTCTGTTTTCTCGTCTTCCCTTTGTAGCCCCTTGTGAGATATGCTTTTTGTCCCAACAGTTTTTCAGAGGAAGTGTTGTCATCTCCAACTGTAAATTTGTGTATATCTTCTAATTTAATTTTTGATTTTATATTTTAGAAGTCTGTCTCTCAGTGTGTAATGCATTTACAATTAATATCTTCTTGATAAATTGACCTTTTCATTATTATGTAATGTTTGTCTTTTCCTTAGGAATATTTCTTATTTTGAAGTTTCCTTTCATATGACTATAATCATTCCCATTTAGTTTTGATAGGAATTATATGGTATATCTTTTTCATTGCTGTACTTCAAACATTTATTTTGAGAGTCAAAGAGATTTCTTGTAGATTACATATATTTAATTACTTTTTTCATCCACTCTGATCATCTTTGCTTTTTTGTTGAAATGTTTAAGCCATTTCAGTTTAATAGAGTTATTAGTAGGAATGTTATGTATCTACCATGTTTCTATTTGTTTTCTATTGTCCTAGCAATTTGTCTTTCATATGAGCCTTTAACTTATTTTTTGATGACTCAATTGTCTTGATTTCATTATATCTTTTCTATTAGTTTGTTCTATCTTTTTTGGGTGGTTGGTCTAAAGTTTGCCAACAATCTTAACTCATAATGTGCCTTCAGATTACTTATTGTACATCCTCCGTTTCACCATTTACAGTATCATGACATGAATTTTACTTTTATATTTGTTACAAGGGCTGGGATTTAGCTCAGTTGGTAGAGCGCCGCCCTGCAGTCTCTGAGGTCCTGAGTCCGATTCCCAGCTCCACAGAAATGGGAGAAGGACGTGGCAACCCACTCCCGAGGCAATCCTGAAAACAATCAGCCATTGAAAACCCTGTAAGTGTTGCTATGGGTTGGACATGACTCGATGGCACCTAACAACAACAACAACATATGTTACAAGTCCCCTAACACATTATTGCTGTGTTTTGATTTGGACAGTTCTTTTGTAAATGATTAAGATAAAGAAAAATATTCTTTCCTGTTTGGCTTCAATTTTGCCATTCCTGGCACTCTTCACTTCTTTATGAGAATTCATATTGGCATGTTGTCTCCCTCCCATTGACTAAAGAATTTCCTAACATTTCTTATGGTGCAGATCTGCTGACAATGAATTCCTTATTTTTTTTGTCTGAAAAAGCTTTATATTATCTTACTCTTTAAAAGATTTCTTTTACTGAGTTATAAAATTCTGAAGAAACATTTCTTTTTCCCTGACAGTACTTTTACAACGTCATCTTTTAGCTTGTATAAATTTTGATGGAGCATATAATTCTTTGTCCTATATAATCTCAGAGGTATTCAACTTTTTCTTCTATACAGTTTCTATTATTCTAGAACTCAAATTTCTTATAGTAGTACACTTGATATCATCTTTCACCAATGTTCTTAGTTGCTTTATCTATTTTCTCTTTTTCTTACTATAGTGGCTTGGATAATTCAGTGGCTGTAACAATGGGCTTAAACATTAGAAAGATTGTGTGCATGGCATAAGGTCAGGTACTGTTTCATTTGTTTGTACATGTTATTAGGTATTGTCTAGTCAGGTCCAACTCATAGCAACCCTATATACAACAGAACAAAACACTCCTTGATTCTGTGCCAGGCACATGATCTTATTTATGTTTATGTCCATCATTTTAGACACTGTATCAATCCATATAGCTGTGAGTTGCCCATTTTTAATTGACCTGCCACTTTCCCAAACATGATGTCCTTCTCTAGGGATTGGTCCCTCCTGACTACATGTCCAAAGTATGTAAGATGCAAGCTAGTCATCCTTGCTTCCAAGGAGCACTCTGGTTGCACTTCTTCTAGGACAGATCTGTTGGTTCTTTTGGCAGTCCATGGTATATGCAATGTTTGTCTCCAGCACTGTAATTCAAAAGCATCAATTCTTCTCCTGTCTCCCTTATTCAATGTACAATTTTCACAACCATATAATGTGACCTCAGTTGGGATTTAGCTCAGTTGGTAGAGCACTGCTCTGTAGCCTCTGAGGTCCTGAGTTCAATTCCCAGCATGGCAAAAATGGGGGAAGGACATGGCAATCCACTCCTGAGGCAATCTTGAAACAATCAGCCATTGAAAACCCTACGAAGGTCTCTATGAGTTGGACACAACTTGGTGGCACCTAACGACAGCTATCATGTGACTGAAAATACCATGGCATGAGTTAGGCACACCTTTGTCTTCAATGTGACATCTTTACTTTTCAACACTTTAAAGAGATTGTTTGCAATACCTTTTTCCAATGCAAAGCATCTTTTGATTTCTTAACTGTTGTTTCCATGAGTGTTGATTGTACATAGGGTCACTGTGGGGTGCACATCTCCTAGTCTGGCCCAGATGTTCAAATGGGAGATGCTGCCACACACACACATACTAAATACAACTCATTCGGTACCCTCAGGTGAAGGGAGCAGACTCCCGCAGCCCTTGGGTACACCAATGGAGACAGGAGAAAGGAAAAAGCCTCGGGCGCTTTTGCCTTATAGGGACAAACACAGCTCTTTATTTGCTGCCAGCCCTGATAAGGGTGGAGAGAAACCCAAAGTGTACAGCTTACAAGTGCTAGTAGCCTAAGTGCTGCAGCTCTATGCTGCCTTGGGGGGCAGCCACAGTTTTTATGTCTCTGGCGCTGGTACTGGAGACTGTCCTCAGCTTCTGCATCTTGGTGCTGGGTCCAAGAGGCTTTCCTCAGCTTGCTTGCAGTCCATTATTCCTTGAGAGTGCCATCTAGCTGTCCTGGTCTTGGTGGTCACAAGGAGAGAGAGAGGGAGTTTTATCCTCTTCCCTGGTCCAGGCAAGACAGAGTTCTTGCTTCATCATTAGTCAGATGGGGTGAGGAGAGAGTTCTTTCCTTGTTGGTGGTGAGAGAGAGAGAGAGAGAGAGAGAGAGAGAGAGAGAGAGAGAGAGTAAACTGCTGCAGTGCAGCTCCTTATATAGATTGCCCCGAATGGCCTGAGCCAATCAACTTTGAGTCCAATTGTCCAATCAGGTTTGGGGGATTTATGGAGGGTTTTGTAGAAATGTACAACCAAATTACTTTCATTTCCCTAGATTTCTAATTCATAAACCAGATCTTTAAAAGCCATTTTCCCAGTTTTGGGTTTTTTGCCAATTTCCTCCCAGTTTCCTCCTAAAGGTCACTAGAAGTCAGAACCAACTTGATGGCACTTAAGAACAACAATCTTCTAGTTTACTGGTGTTTTTCCTCAGCTGTGTCCATTTTGTTGATAAGTGTGTCAAAGGAATTCATCTCTGATATAAAGCTTTTTATTTCTAGAATTATGCTTGCCTCTTTATAGATTGATATGGATGCTGAAATTTCCTATTAATTATTGCTTATAGTCCTCTTTTTCTTCAAGATTTACTAACATGTTAATTGAAGTTATGGTAGCATATCTGATACGGCCAACACATGGAATGAATCTGCGTATAGTTTTATTGATTGTTTTATCTTTTGATGTTATGGTTCTTATCTTAAATATCCTCCAAACATCATGTGCTAAAGCCTTGTTTACTAGCCTGCAGCACTGTTGGGAAGTGGTGGGACCTTTAGGAAGTGAGGCCTAGTGGAGGAAATTAGGTCACTAGGGATGTGCCTTTGAAGGGACTCTTGGCACCATGACTGCCTCCTGTTCTCTCTCTCTTTGTTTACTGGTAGCCATGAGATGAGCAAGTTTTCTCTGCCACATGCTTCTGCTGTGATGTGCTGCCTTGACACAGGCCCGAAAACAGCAGGGCCAAGAGACTATTCATTGAAACCTCTGAAACTATGATCCAAAATAAATTTTTTTCTTCTTAAAAGTTGAGTTTCTCAGGTATTATGTGACAGTAATTTTGATTGAATTCCAGATATTGTATACAGAATGGTAGAAACTGAAGTAAAATTATTTATTCTCAGATACTAGCACTTCTCTTCATCAGTTTGTTAGTATGGAGGGCTGAGTCAATGTTGTCACTACTGAGCTGAGTTTCAATTTGGTTGTTGATATTTTAACCTTTATCACACCCATCTTTAAACTCCTATAATGATGAGTTGTTTGATTGTGTTAGGAATGGAGTATGGACTGATGAAAAATTTTTCTCGGTCCTCCCACTCTATTTTCAACTTTGAGTATTCCCTCAGTGGTTGCACCTTAGGGATCCCTTTCCATGTTCTTACTCCTCCCCAGAAACAGGTTGCTGCTAAATGTCACTCACATTAGTAAAAGACTATGCTCTAGTGTCCTGGGCTGGCCTCATATTTAAGTGGGCTCTCTGCTCCTGAGCCTTGGGTGTAAGCTTTTCATAGACCCGACCTTCTTTGTCACCTAAACGTTTCCTTGTATCTTTGGAAGTTCTTGGATGGAAGAATCCTTTCTGCTTCTGCCCTACTTGTAATGAGGACCTCAGCTTTGTATCATTGTAAGATCTTGAGCCCAAGAGATTTATTGTTCCTCTGCAGAAGCATTAAGATTTTGCTTCTTCCCTTTATGTTAATTCCCAGGAACAGTTAATGTCTGCTTCTGTCCTAGAGGGATTTAGCTCAGTGGGTAGAGCGCTGCGCTGCAGTCTCTGAGGCCCCGAGTTAAATTCCCAGCACCGCAAAAATGGGAGAAGGGCCTGGCAATCCACTCCCAAGGCAATCCCGAAGCACTCAGCCATTGAAAACCCTATGAGGGTCGCTATGAGTCGGATACCGACTCAACGGCACCTAACAACAACAACAACAATCTGTCCTAGAAACAGGAGGGATTCTATTCATTCCCCGAAGACAGGTGGATTACACTTCTGCCTTTCACAGAAACAGGAATTTTGTCTGGACCATTGGGGCCATAGTACATCCTGCATATACTCCAGGAACTTAATAGTTTTTGTTATCATAAGATAAAGGAATAAGAAAGTACAGAGAAGTTTTATATCTGCTTCCGAGAGGTAACAGGTCACCACTTGCATGCATGTGTAACTAAGGGAGGTTTTCTCTAGTCTCCTGATTGTCCCTTAAATTTTCATGGAATTGACTCATGGAATAAAAGCTTGTGAATGAATTAAAACTTCTCTTGTTTACTAGTCTTTCAGATTTTCTGTACCAATAGGTTAGTTAAGTCTCAACCTTTAAAAAAAAGTTAAAATTTGTTATGCTTTATTCTTATCTATTTCTGTGATGATCAGCTCTTCCTCCATTCCTTGCCAAAAGTGCAGATATATGTGTTCCATTTTTCTTCAGAAGGCTTATCACATTTTGAAATTCAGTTCACATGCTTACCTTGCAAACTCAAACATTCTCTTCACTAAAGAAAATGTATGATTTTTGTAAATTACTTGATTTCTCCTTGTTGCTGGGATGGCAGCAACATTTTCCTATGGCTTCCTGTATCTACACAGATGCAGACCTTCCCTGAATCTAAAGTTCTTTTAAAGTATCCAGCTAATAGAACAAATGTAAGTTAGCATTAACAGAAGACAGTGCAATGTGGTCTATATTGTTTACTTAATTTGAAACTTAAAAAGTCATAAACATGACTTTAAGATTTATAATATTTTTTATTGGAAAATTTTAATGTACAACTTAATGTGATTCATCCTGACACGAATTTCATTGTGACATTTCCATATATGCATTTTGTTGTACATTGCACAGATAAGTTCCCCCTTACCCTCTTGTGCATTTCCTTCCCCCATCCAATCCCCCACCAAAGACCTCTCTTCCATTTGCTTGTCTTTTTATGATAATATTTTCTATATATCCTTGAATCCCAATTATGTTTAAGATCAAAACTTTTTCTGTAGTGAACTATCTTTTTTACATTGTCAGTACTATTACATGAATTTTCTAGCCCATCTGTATTATTACCATTCTTTGGTGTTACTTGTGTTATTATAATTATTTCCAGGACTATTAAAGTTGGGCTCTTCACCCTGAGGTCACCTCATCCCTCATTCCTCACTCCACCTTGTTCCTCCTCTCCCCTCTCTCCTCTCCCAGGATTTCTTCCTTTTGTTAGATCCCTCCCTCCTTCTTTTGGGGTCCCCAAATTGTCACTTATCTGATAAGTTGACTTTAGCTTTTTAAAATTATGTTTAGACCTCCACATAGGAATTTTTCCTTCTTGTAATTTTTATTCAGCTCCCACATATGAGTGAGAATATGTGGTATTTCTCCTTCTGAGCTTGTGTTCCTTCACTTAAAATAATTGTCTCCAATTCCATCCATTTTGCTGCAAATGGCATTATTTCAATTTTTTGATTGATTGCTTACTAGTAATCCATGGTATATGTACCATAGTATTGTTATCCATTCATCTGTTGACAGGCACTTTGGTTGATTCCATATCCTTGCTATTGTGAAAAGTGCTGCATTGAACATGGAAATGCAGGTATCTCTGTGCTTTGATGACACATGTTCCTTTGGGTAAATTCCCAAGAGTGTTATAGCTGGATGATATGGTAGACGTATTTTTAATTTTTTAAGATAACTCCATATTGATTTCCAAAGTGGTTGGACTAATTTACAGCTCCACCACCAGTGTAAGAGTGTTCCCTTTTCTCCACAACCTGGCCAGCATTTGGTGTTGTTTGTTTTATTGACCTTGGCCATTCTTACTGGAGTTAGGTGGAACCTCAGAATTATTTTAATTTGAATTCCCTAATGGCTAGGGCACCCAGACGTCTGTCAGTTTGCCGCGCTGTGGGGGCTTGTGTGTTACAATGAGGCTGAGAGCTCTGCCACTGGTACCTCAGATATGAGCAAGGTTACCCATGTTGGACAGGTTTTCAGCTGAGCTTCCAGACTAAGACAGACTAAGGAGTAGGACCTGGTGAACCACTCCTGAAACAACTAGCCATTGAAAAGCCCATGAATAGCAAAGAAACTCTGTCAGATATAGTGCCGGAAAATGAGGCCCCCAGGTTGGAAGGCACTCAAAAGACTACTGGGGAAGAGTTGCCTCCTCCAAGTAGAGTCTACCATGATGACGGAAATGGAGTAAAGCCCCAAGGTGCTCAACTTGCTGATGTGGCATGACTCAAAATGAGGAGAAACAACTGTTAACATCCATTAATAATTGGAACATGGAATGTACATAGTATGAATCTAGGAAAATTAGAAACCATTAAAAGAGAAATAGAGTGCATAAACATTGACATTCTAGGCATCAGTGAGCTAAAATGGACGAGCATAGGCCATTTTGAGCCAGACAATCATATAGTCTACTATGCTGGGAATGATAAACTAAAGAGAAATGGGGTTGCATTCATCATCAAAAAAGACATTTCAAGATCTGTCACGAAATACAATGTTGTCAGTGATAGAATAATATCCATACACCTACAAGGAAGGCCAGTTAATATGACTATTATTCAAATCTATGCACCCACCACTAAGGCCACAAATGAAGAAAGGGAAGATTTCTATCATCTTCTGCAATCTGAAATAGATGAAACATGCAATCAAGACATACTGATAATCAGTGGTGACTGGAACGCAAAGGTTGGAAACAAAGAAGAAGGCTCAGTAGTTGGAAAATATGGTCTTGGTGACAGAAATGAAGCTGGAGATGGCATGGTAGAATTTTGTCAGACCAATGACCTTTTCATTGCAAATACATTTTTTCAACATCATAAACGGAGACTATACACATGGACTTCACCAGACGGAACATACAGGAATCAAATTGATTACATATGTGGAAAGAGATTATGGAAAAGCTCTGTACAAAATGTCAAAACAAGACCAGGTGCTGACTGTGGATCAGACCATCCACTTCTCATATGCAAGTTCAAACTGAAGCTGAAGAAAATTGGAACAAGTATACGAGAGCCATGGTATGACCTTGAGTATATCCCACTTGAGTTCAGAGACCACCTCAAAAATAGGTTTAATGCATTAGACCCAAATGATAGGAGACCAGAAGAGTTGTGGCATCACATAAAAGATATCATTCAAGAACGAAGCAAAAAGTTCTTAAAAAGACAAGAAAAAAAGAAAAGACCAAATTACATGTCAAAAGAGATAGTAGAATTTGCCCTTGAAAGTCGAGCAGCTAAAGTAAAAGGAAGAAATGATGAAGTTAAGGAACTAAACAAATTTCAGAAGGCAGCTCAACAAGACAAAAACAAATATTATAATGACATGTGCAAGGAGCTGGAGGCAGAAAACCAAAAGGGAAGAACACGTACCATGTTTCTCAAGCTTAAGGAAGTGAAGAAAAAATTCAAGCCTCGAGTGGCAGTAGTGAAAGATTCCACAGGGAAAATATTAAATGATGCAGGAAACATCAAAAGAAGATGGGAAGAATACACAGAGTCATTATGCAAGAAAGAATTGGTAGATGCCCAACCATTCCAAGAGGTTGCATAGGAAGAGGAACCAATGGTTTTGAAGGATGAAGTGGAAGCTACCTTGAAAGAATTGGTGAAACACAAGGCTCCAGGAATTGATGGGATACCAATAGAGATGTTTCAACAAACAGATGCAGCACTGGAGGTGTTAACATGTTTATGCCAACAGATTTGGAAAACAGCTATTTGGCCAACTGACTGGAAGAGATCCATATTTGTGCCTGTTCCCAAAAAAGGGGATCCAACTGAATGTGGAAAGTATAGGACAATATCATTAATATCACACACCAGCAAAATTCTACTAAAGATCATGCAGAAGTGAGTGCAGCAGTATATAGAGAGGGAATTACCAGAAAAATCAAGCGGGATTCAGAAGAGGGTGGGAAACCAGGGACATCATTGCTGATGTCAGGTGGATATTAGCTGAAAGCAGAGAATATCAAAAAGATGTCTATCTATGTTTTATTGACTATACAAAGGCATTTGATTGTGTGGATCATAATAAATTATGGATAACACTTCAGAAAATGGGAATACTAGAACACCTAATTGTGCTCATGAGAAATCTGTACATGAACCAGGTGGCAGTTGTTCGAATAGAACAAGGAAACACTGCCCGGTTTAAAGTCCAGAAAGGTGTGCATCAGGGGTGTATACTTTCACCCTATCTCTTCAATTTATACACTGAGCAAATAATCTGAGAACCTGGACTTTATGAGGAAGAATGTAACATCAAGATTGGAGGAAGACTCATTAACAACCTGCATTATGCAGATGACACCACTTTGCTTGCTGAAAATGAAGAGGATTTAAAACATTTACTGATGAAGATCAAAGATCATAGCCTTCAATATGGGTTATGACTAAACATCAACAAAATAAAAATCCTTACAACTGGGTCAGCACGCAACTTCACAATAAATGGAGAAGAGATTGAGATTGTCCAAGATTTTGCTTTGCTTGGCTCTATAATCAACACACATGGAAGCAGCAGTCAACAAATCAAAAGACGCATTGCTCTAGGGAAAGCTGTGGCAAAAGATCTCTTTATAATATTGAAAAATAAAGGTGTCACATTGAAGACGAAGGTGCATCTGATTCATGTAATGTAAATTTTCAGTTGCATCATATGGTTGTGAAAGCTGGACATTGAACAAAGGAGACAGGAAAAGAATTGATGCTTTTGAATCATGGTGATGGAGACATCTATTGAATATACCATGGACTGCCAAGAAGTGCAACCAGAGTGCTCCTTGGAAGCAAGAATGGCCAGACTCCGTCTTACATATTTTGGGCATGTAGTCAGAAGAGATCAATCCCTAGAGAAAGACATCTTGTTTGGGAGAGTGGCAGGTCAACACTAAAGAGGAAAACCCTCCACCAGATGGATTGACACAGTGTCTGCAACAATGGGCTTAAACATAAATAAGATCATGTGCCTGGCACAAAATCGGGAAGTGTTTCGATCTGCTATGCACAGGGTTGCTATGAGTCAGACTCGACTCGACAGCAGCTAACAACAACAATAACAGTAGAGCTGGGTTGTTGGTTGCAAATTGTTTGAATGTGTCAATATCATGGAATGTTTTATACTCCTAATCTATTTTCTTTTCTTCTTCTTTTTTTTTTTTTTTTGTGTGTGTGTACTAGGGGTTGAACCCAGGGCCTCATGCTTGCATGCTTTGCAAGTGCCGGAACACTGAGCTACACCCCCAGTCAATTTTTTTTACTTTTTGAGACAGGGTCTCACTAACTTACACAGACTGCCTGTGTTCTCAACCTTGCAATCCTCCTGCCTCTCCCTCCTGATCCACTGGTATCATAGGTGTGCACCACCACACCCAGCTTTCCTCATGTATTTTCAAAGATAATTTTGCTGGATATTGTGTTCTTCATTGGAAGTTGTTCTTTTATAGGACATGAATTACCTGTGTCCAAGCCTTTCTAGCTTTCAATGTTGATATGGAGAAGTCTGCAGTAATTTTAATGGGTTTCCCTTTAAAAGTTATCTGGGATTTCTGCCTTGCTGCTTTCAGGATTACATCTCTGATTTCTAATGGAAATATTTGAGCTATGATATGTCTTGGGGATGACCTATTTTGGTCTACTCTGGGTGGGTTCCTGAATGTTTCAGTTGTTTATGTATCCAGATCATGGATTATCTCTGTAATATTTTCCTTGAGGATATCATAGATTAGATTTCCTAGTCCTCTGGTGGGCCTTTCCTCTCCTTCATGGATACCCTGAACTCTTAACTTTCATTTTTTCATTCTGTCTGAGGCTTCTTGGAATTCTTTTTAAAATTCCTTCATCATTATTTCCATTTCTGACTATACATATTTAATTTCTTGGGTTGAGTCCTTAGAGTCTGAAATTCATAGCTCAGTTTCATCCATTCTTGATGGAAAGGATTCTTTTGCAGAGTTTAATTCATTTAGCTTGGTTTGCATGTCAAGAATTGTCACTTGATTTTTCATAATCATTTCTAGCTGGGAGGAGAGTATGGATTCCAGATGAGATACCTCCTTTTCAAGGATTGTGAGTGTACTGGTGGTGTTAATTTTGATTTCTGTTAGCATATTAATAACCAAAAATCTGAATTGTGATTCATAGATCTCTAGGAGTCAGGATTCATTGGATGTATTTATTGGGAGGGTTTGGTCAGTGGAGTCTTCACATCCAGCCTGCCCTTTTGCATGTCTTGTACACTTATGACTTTGCTTCCCCATTATATGGACTGGGAATTAGGTTTTGTCTCCCCCAAATGTGTAGAACTTCTTCCTCTGTTATTCTTTTGAGTTTGTGTGGTGATGAATCTCTGGCACTTTATTTTCATTCCTCAGCCCTTTATTGTACAGCTTCAGAATGCTGGACAAGGATCTGTTGCAGACTTTGAATTCAGTTCTGTCCCGTTCAGATTCCCTCTGATCCCTGAGATCCCAGACACTGATTTGTCTACTATGTATAATATGATTCCTCAGTTGTCTAGTCTGTGGGGCTCTTACTCTGGTTCGCCAGCCCTACTGGACTCTTAATGGGCTAAGTTTTTAATCAGATCTCTTAGGTTCAGTGGACTATCAGTTTGTGGCACTCTTATCTGTGTCCTGGACTCTCTACTCCTCAGTTTCCCCTTCTCCAGTCCACTATTCCAATGGGGCTGGGGGCTAGGGAGACAGTAAATTCTGTTTCTCTACTGGGGGATGAGGAGGGGGAGCATATGGGGAAAGAAGAAGTAGAAAGAGGAGAGAGATAACAGAGACTAATAGAAATTAAAGTCAAAATTAAAATTAAAGTTAAAATTTAAAAATTAATTAACTAAAACAAAAACACACATATAGAATAAGAAAAAGAGAAAGAGAGAAGGAAAAACCATGCACATACATACACACCCACACTAAAAAAACAAAAAGCAAAAAACATACACACACACAAAGAAACACCTGTATACTCTCACAAGATGTATCTGATCTATGAAGACAATAAGGAAGAAGTGTACACTGTAGAGCTCAGGCTGCCAGTGTTTTTTGAACTATTCACTGTAGTCTTAAATATTCTGACAAGGGACTGTCTGTCTTCCTTCAGGATGATGACTTTGCTGCAGGAAAGGGGCTTTTCCCTGCCATTTTTTTGTTGTTGTTAGGAGCAGGCTGGCTTAGGGGGTGGGGCTTCTGCACAGTTTCCCTCTGCTGAGTGGGTATGGCGGGTAGCCATGCACTCTCTTGGGCTGAAGCAGGGCACTGGGTGCTTTCAGAGATTTCCCTGTGAAATATTCCATCCCTGTTGTATTATCAGAGAGACAGTGCAACCTGTGGTGGCCTTCCAGGAATTTTGCCTGCCTCACGGAGTTCGGGTGCTGTGTCTCCAACTCAGAGTTCACCACCCCAAAGCCTATGGTGGGAGTATATGGCTGCAGTAGTTAGGTCTTTAATGCCAGACTCTCTATCCACTTGCATGTTCTGAATCCCATTGTGGTCTCTGTACTCCTGCCCTGTAGTGGGCAGGATGATATCTGACTACCCCTGGTGAATCTGCAGTCTGTCTGGCCATGTGGCAGTTGCATGTGAAACTGCCCAGGGACAAAGTGCTCTGCTGGACTCCTTGTAGGACTGTGATTGTGATCTGTCTGTGTGGGACTCAGTTGCTTCTGCAGACTGTAGCTGATTCCATGGTGCAGTGAGACAATATTGAATCATCCCCCATGGATCTGGGGTCCTAGTGCCTGTGTGCCTGTGTGTCTGTGAAAGTTGCACCATGCAACTGCCCTGCCACAACAGGAGGGAGGGAGCACATCGGCACTGTTTACAGATGGCTACTCTGTCTGTTACTTCAGGCTAACTCACCAGTTCTTCTCTGTGGAGCATGCTGTCCATGTCTCCTCTGCAGGGTGTTGGTGTGATGCCTAGTTTATACTCCACGTAGGATCCAGGTATCTATGGATGTGTGCATGGATTATTCTCTGAGTTTCAGTGATCTGCTATCTGAGAAATGGCAATTCAGCTGCTACCTTTTGTGTAGATCTTCTGGACTTTGATTTGTGATCTCATTGCTCACCTGGTTCTTTCTGCTATCTCTAATCTAAATTATTACTGTGTCTATTGAGTCGATGTGTATTCTAAACTATTGATTAAGGTTTCCTTTTACTCCGGGTCAGAAGGCATGTGCTACCTGTCAGCCATCTTTTTTCTCCTCTTCCAAGACTTACAATATTGAAATCTTATCAAAACTACAGAGAAATTTTACATGAGGCAACTGGGCTTTGGTTCCTGGACTTCTGTATATAGATAGCAAATTATGTAGTATTTCATGGCTTTTGCAGTTATATTCATAACAGAAGTATTAGTATTGTTTTATGGTAGATGAATGTCTTGGAGGAAGTAGAGCATAAATATGCAGAAGGTATGAAAAATGGATGCATATCTTAGAATAAAATTCTTCCATTTTGCTGTTTTAAGAATACATCATATGCTCATTCATATAATCAGTGCCATCTTTTGAGTGAATGTTATACTACACATTGCTGTGATAACTCAACTTCAAAAAGTACTACACAGAGAAAATCCCTTAAAATGTGTATACATTTCTTTGGAGTCAGGTATAACTTGAATTAGTCAAGAAGGAGGGATAAGGCAGTTCAGGTGAAGAAAACAGTGAATTCAAAGACATGAAGATAGAAAATGGATAGAAAATATTTTAGAAAACATATTTTATAGATCTTAAAATTCTAATGTGATACCATTGAGTCCTAGATGTAAGACTCAAAGGGAAAATGCAAAAGTCAAGGTAAGGATAAGGGAGAAGAAATAAGACATGAATTGTCTTTTGTTCATCTTGTTTTATTAGTAAATTTGACATAGAATTTCATAACATGCTTTATACCAGTACATTAATTGACTCTTTGACTATAAGGATTATCAGAATTTCTATAAGCCCAATGGACATCATGGTGGGGAAACTGACTCCTGTTGTTAAAATAAAATATTAAGATAAATTCAGTAGAGTTATTGCTAAGACATAAAGTCTTAAATTTTGGAGTGAAAATGCAGTGGAGGAAAAATATTTTGACCTTCAACTTTCATACATGAAAACCTCATAAAACTACTGTCAATGACCTGTTAACTAATTATCATGGCCTCAAACATTCGGGAGCAGATCCTCAGGCTTAGAAAATTATTAACATTTGCTTCTCAACTTTGGGGTTTACAAGAATGCACAATTCTAATTTTTACTATTTTTGATCAAAACATTTAATTATTTAATTTTTACTTGGGTCCAGAAATATTATCAGTTTGTATATTGTATGATCAATCCTGAAGATCATTTTAAAGAGGTTTAATTGGTTGGCTAATGCTGTGGACTGAATTGTATTTTCCCAGAACTTCTTATGTTGATGCCCTACCTTCAGGTAGGACCTTATGTAGAAATAAGGTATTTAGGAGGTAAGTACAGTTACATATGGTTGTAGTATAGAACCTTAATTTGACAGGATTGCAGCTTTTTTTTTTTTTTTCATGCAGTTTACTGTGTAGCCCAGGCTGGACATGAACCTGCTATGTAGCCCAGGTGGGCCTCAAAATCTCAGTCCTCCTGCCTTAGCCTCCTAAATTCTGGGATAACAGGGGTGTGCCTCCATACCTAGTTTAGGATGCTGTCTTTATGTAAAAAAGGAAGATCTCTCTCTGTTTCTTTCTTTCTGTCATGTGAGAAAACAGTGACAAGACAGCCAACTAAAGACTTGGAAGAAAGCCCTCACCAAAACCAGAATCTTGTTTACCCTTCAATAGACATTAAAGCCTCTAGAACTCTAAGAAAATAAATTCCTACTGTTTAGTCACTGAGCTTATGATACTTTATGATACTTAGCCCAAGCCGACTAAGAATATTAATTTGCAGTATACAGTTAACTTTATACAGTATTTATTAGAATAAATGCCTTTGTGCAGTGCTATAAAAATCTGTCCCTCAAGGGAAAACAAAAAAACAGAAAACACAATAATAGCTTAGCTATGTTGGTAATGGGTACTACATTTAAATCTTTTGGAATCTATTTAAACCAAAACAATGCATTTCCCTTTCATGATTAAGGATGAGCATAACATGTCTTTCCTCCTTCCAACAGACCAGAACTTCTTAGGAAACATATTCCACTATTCAAAGGTTCCAGCTTTTTTGAATTGTGTACTGAAGATATTTAATTAGATAAGTGCTCAGTATTATGTCTAGTAAGTCGAAGATTATATAAGTTCATAAATACTTGAATCTTCCTTTCCTCTTTCTAACTGGCTTTCACCCATGCAATGCCTTTTCTTGCTTCCAATACTTTCCAATAGTTTCTCTGATCTTTGTTTCATTTGTATGATTTCATTTCATGATAATACATTTTCTTTTTTATTTATGTTTTGTCTTTTTTTTTTTTTTTTTGCCTTCTGAAAAGCCGCATTAAGTTACCTGAGAACTACTACTTACTCTTTGGCCATGAATTTGTTTATGTGTAGGAAAAAAAAAAAACAAAACAAAACACCAAAACCCATAGAACAGATGAAATCCAAGGGCATGAAAAGAAAGTGTGTTACTGCTTCAGGTTTATTAGGTCTTATTCTAACTTGATTTGGGCTTATAAATTCTCCCTCTATATGGTCAAATAATTGTTATCTTTTAATAATGGAATTTTAATTATGGAATTTGGGGAGAATGACCTGGCAGCCCACTGCTGAAACAATTCTGAAACAATCAGGTCTTGAAAACTCTATGAATTATCAGAGAAGCACTGACATGGTGTGGGCATGGCATGGTGTCAGGAACTGCTTTGTTCTTCTATACATATATATGGTCATATATGTGGTCGCTGAGTCAGGCCCAACTCAATGGCACCTAACAACAGCAATAACAATTATAGAATTAGTAAATATGATATATATATATATATATATATATATATATATATATATATATATATATGTTTTAAATAGAAGGCAGAAAGTACAAAATGGAACTTTTATAAAGAGATGTATGGAAGCTATTGTTTGAAGCAGAATCAATTTGGGGTCAAAGATGTTTGGTACAATTTATTTGCTTTATCCTGAACAGTGTGTAAGATGGCTGTCTCCCAGGTATGCTTGTGTTACATGTGATCATGTTTATTGTGTCAGGATGGAATAGTGGTTGGGGATTAGGTGGTCTTTCACTCTTTTATAAATGTTTACTCAAATTTAATTGAACTTTAACTGAACTTAAATGTTTGTGATTATTAAAAAGTAAAAAAGTCAAACACCTTTAAAGTAAAAAAAAAAAAGTAAAGTAAAAAAATCAAACTCTCATAAATAAACTCCAAATACTTTTCCTTTGCTTCCAAATACCACCAAGGTAATGAAGTTTGATCTTTGTTCTGAACACATACACAGCCAGGAGATATATGTGTACACACACACACACACACACACACACACTTATACACGTGCTTTCACACAGCCCAAATAAGGATAGGAGAATAGAAGAAAATGCACTTCTTTAGATCATAGTAAGCTATTGTTCAGGAAGGAGAGCTAAGCAACCTACAAAGGCCTCAGATGCCAGTGATCCTCTCCTAAATCCAAGGATCCTATTCTCCAGATCCACACTCAAGCAGGGGTAAGGGTTTGTGAAAATGTTCAGAGGGATGTGTTGTTAGGTGCTGTCCAGTTGGTATTCGGCTCATAGCGACCCTCTGTACAATAGGGGAAACACTATTGTCAGTGCTTCTCTGCCGTTCATTGGGTTTTCAATGGCAGATTGATTTTTGGGAGGGGTTTGCCAGGTCTTTCTCCCAGCCTACAGCTTCTGGTGTTCCCAGGCGGTCTCCCATCCAGGTACTAACCAGGCCTGATCCTGCTTAGCTTCCGAGATCTGACGGGATCAGATGCCACAGGGCTACAGCTGCAGGCTCAGATGGATATAGGAGTCTTTAAGAAGACTGTTGTTGTTAGGTGCCGTCAAGTTGTGTCCTCTGACTTAGAGCAACTCTCACAAGGCTTTCAATGGCTGAGTGCTGCGGGATTGTATTTTTCAGGAGTGGACTGCCATATCTTTCTCCCATTTTTGTGCTGCTGGGGTGTTGAACCCAAATCCTCAGAAAGTGCAGAACAGTCCTCTATTAACTGAGCCAAACCCCAGCTCCTAAGTTGATTACCAGTGCGTGGCACCACCACTGGCTAAGACTAGGAAAAGTGAAACCTTTCTCAAGGTTCCTTAAGAGACTCCCAAATCATGGTCAGAGTCCCTCCTGTAGGATATGCAGTCTTTTTGAGTAATTGGTGCTCACTCTAGACCACTGTGGGGATATTACATATTTCTTCATTTACTCAGTTGCAAGACAAGAGGGTGAGGTGTCTAAACCCTATAAGGATGAGCATTTCCCTAGGAAGATGGAATCATGCAGAAGAGCTGTTTAAACCAGTCTTCAATACAGTGCTAAACTTTTTTTTTTTTTAGGTACTGGGTGTTGAACCAGGGCCTCGTGCTTGCATGCTTTGTAAATACTATACCACTGAGCTGCACCTCCAGCTCTTTTTTGTTTGTTTGTTTGTTTTTTGTTTTTGAGACAGGGTCTCGCTAAGTACACAGACTGCCTCTGGTCTTGAACTTTTGATCCTCCTGCCTCTTCCTCCCAAGTCACTGGGATTACAGGTGTGTACCACCAGGACCAGCATAGGGCCAAACTTTAAATAGAACAAATATTTTAATTGAAGGAGAATAATATAGATGGTATTTTTGTCAGTTAACATTTCCAATTTCTTTGTTGCTCAGAAGTATAAGAAAGATTATGTTAGATCTAGAAATGGAGCTTAGTTGGTAGAGTGCTGCTTTGCATTCTTCAATGCCATCAGTTTGATCCCCAGCACTGCAAAAACAGAAGGACTGGGCAGCCCACTCCTGAGAAAAATCCGAAAACAATCAGCCATTGAAATCTCTATGAATAGCAAAGACACTCTGGTGTAGTGCTGGGCAAGGCAGAGTGTTGGGGAGTGTTTCATTCTGTTGTACATAGGGTCACTATGAGTCAGAACTGAATTGATGGCACCTAACAACAAAAACAGCAACAAAAAATGGAGACAGTATATTACTTTGAGTATCTAGATATAATGTGAGTGAATTTGTAATTCTGCTACACATTTGGATGTTCATATAATTTTGATTATTACATGGTGATTGCACAAGCCACTTTCTGTATCATGTTATGTTATCTTTGTTAAAAACGTGCATAAATTAGTCTTTGAAATATTCTAAACAGGTGTTTATATTGACAACAGGATTTTTAACATTTTTAACCCAAATTTGTATTCACTTACATATTAGAGATATTTTTGCAAAATTCTTTTATTTCATTGGACACTAAGTAGTAATGTGGTAAGGAGTTTACTGGACAATGCATCAAAATATATGTGTCCTATCCTTGACTTTATCACCCAGAGAAAGTAATCTATGGTAGATAAATATCCCATGTCTCATCAAACTTATCCATTCAGTGATGATTTCTGTAATTAGCATTCATTGATAAATTTTACCTGAACCAGTATTTACTCTGATAATTGGAAAAGGTTGATTTTTATAATACTATTGTTCCCTCTGTATTTATTAGTTGACATTTTATGTAAAGATGAGTTTTCCCTTCATTTACATATTTACCCATCTATACATCAATGCAGATTCATGATTCTTATTTTATTCAGTAGGTTATCATCAATTGCTCTCCTTTTTTGTTTGATATAAATATCAAATGTCTGCCTAGTAAATATTTGGAGAGTTTAAGACATTGAGATCCCCCCTGCATTTGTTGTTGCTGTTTTTGTGTTTCATCAATCATGTTGCTGTTGTTGTTGTTGTTAGGTGCCCTCGAGTCATGTCCGACTCATAGCAACACTTACAGGATTTTCAAGGGCTGACTGTTTTGGGATTGCCTCGGGAGTGGGTTGCCATGTCCTTCTCCGGTTTTTGTGGTGCTGGGAATCGAACTCGGGACCTGAGAGACTACAGAGCAGCGCTCTACCAACTGAGCTAAATCTCAGCCCTCATCAATCATAGAGACCTTAAAAACTGTGTTGCTTTCTACATATTTGTGTGGTACTGACCTAAGTACTTTATGGAAACTGCATCAAGATCATTTTCTAAATCAGTTGAAACATGGAAACATCAAGCAGAGAGAAAATAAAATAATAACTTTATCCCTGCTGGAGAACTTGACAATGAGTCTGTTAGCACCACAGGTTTTCTCAAAGTCCATCCCTATTAGAGTTAACCAGTCTCAGGTCAGCTGGAAAGTGAGAGACACTCTCTAAGAGCCTGTCCCTTTAAATTTATGGCATGAGAGAGGAGATCAATGTGTGATTTCAGCAAACAGTCAGATCTCAACAGGAGAGAAGAATTGATGGGCCTGAGCATGCATATTTCCTTCTAGACTTAGCAATCAAATGAAGGGGAGTACATAAGGCTATGCAGAAAGGTCAAGAATGTCATCTAATGGACAATAAAAAAGTATCAGGACTAGGGAGGCAGTATTTTCTTTAAAGCCAGGATAAATAACTGTGCTTCTCTCAGCCTTGTTTTTCTATCTGCAAAAAATTCCTTTCTTCCACTTAAAACTAGAAGTTTATTATTATGAAAATCAAATTAATGTGACTCAATGAAGAAGGGATTAAGGCATTAGACCTTGTCTTGAAGAACTCCAACACTGGAAACCTTGGCAGAAAAGAATGATTTGGCAGGGGATACCCTGAAAGGCAGAGAGAGGGGAGATGGGAGGAAAACCAACTGCTGTAAATGAAGGGAAGAATGTTTTAAGGAGTGAAGAGCTGTTTTGGTTTTTACTGCTGAAGTTATCAAGCACAAAGAAAACTGAAAAATATCTGCTAGGTGTCTCAATGTGGAGTACTTGATCACTTTAGTGTGAGTATGGTATGAGGGAGGAGTTGGGCACAGAGCCCAGTCTGCCAAAAGATATCCAAGCAGGAGGAAAGGTAAACAGTGAATATAAAATCACATTCTTCAGAAGCTTTACTGTGAAAGGAAGCAGGACATTAACTAGAGGGGACTTGAGGGAAGTTTTGAAGATGAAAGAGATTTGAGACTGCTTATAATATTAATGGAAAAGAGGTTCAAGGCAAGAGTACAACAGATAACTATGAGACAGTGAGTTAGAGATGGGAGAAGCATCTTCCTTATTTTATCTGTAGGTGAGGAAGAAGGAACGGACCATAGTCAAACAAGTCTCTAGATTTCCTATGGCGATTTGGAGTAACTGTCTCATGGCTTGAATTTCCTTTACTAAGTAGGCCATTTAATCACTTGCTGAAAATGTAATGAGAGATATGGAGTATATTAGAGGGAAAGTTAGAGATCCAAATACAGTAGTGGAAATTAAAAATAGTTGTGAATACAAGGTGACTAGAAAATCACCTAGGCAGACAAGGACAGAGGCCCCAGGGAAGGCTACTGGTTCATGTCTTATGACAGTTCTATATTCCTTCCTAGAATGCTAAGGTTTGGAAAGTTAAAAGTGTACTATTCCACAGTTAGCTTGCTCAGGAACCAAATAACAATTTCCTTTACTGTAATTCCCAATGTTTCCCTTTGTTAATAAAGTATAACATCCTATTTATCAAGATCACTAATAAGTTTTTCCAGTCTTATATTTTAAATTATTGAATCTATATTCTTACATTTTATCAGAAAATAATTTAAATATTAAAAATAAGCCCTTAACTTTCAAGAGAATGAGATAATTTCAAAACTCTCTTTACAATCTTTAAACTGAAGCTAGGAATAAATGGCCGATCAGAAATATATTTTAAAAATTTCAGCAAGTGAAATGAGCATATCCTTCATTATTTTTAAGATTTTATCTTATTTAGAGTACATCTTTCAGTTTCTTATGAAATTTGTAAAACTTATTGGAATTTGAGCTTTAATCTTTGAATTTCTTTTTATAAAATGAGAAAGTAATATTTAGTTGGTGTTTAGCTCAGTGGGATTTTTTATGTTACTGAGTGTCTATATATGTAGACTAAACATTAATTATTTAATTTTTTCTATAATAACAGGATGCTTCAGGATAATTGGATAGGGATTCTTTCAAGTTTCTGTCTTTTTTCACTTATTTCAGATGGAACATTTTAATTCCCCAGGAAGTAGGAGTAAGTTTCTCCTTTTCTTGCTTCTAACAGATATTAAGACAATTGCAGATGTCTTTTTAGTGGATTTTGGTTTGGCTTGCTGATCTCTTTCTGCTCTATTTCCATTTTATATTCAAGAAATTCATGTCCACTGTCTCACATAACCAATTTATTATAAAACCGTCATGTCTTTTTCCCTCCTCTTTCTTTTTAACAAGTTCCCAGTCTTTTGAAATCATCACACCCTGAGATTCCTCTTACATTTTTGCTAGGAAAGAGATTTTTTTTTTCAGGGTGAAATAAAATATCCTAATGATTATGCTGTTCACATTCAGATTTTATTTATTTTTTGCATAGGATTTTTGCCATTTAGTAAAATTGGTTCAAGAGCTGGGTCTTAATTTTAATCATCTTTTAAAAAGTTTTCTGTATTTTAATCTCCTTTGATTTGATTTCCAAGAACCATCTGAAGGAATTTGACAATGGTGGGTGTTTTAGAGATGTGCCTTGGTGTCTAGCTGGCTAATTGGACTTTGATTTAAAGTTTTAAAGAGGTTTTAAAAGAATTTGGGGTTCCCTCAAAGTCCCAATATGGATTACATGTGTCTTCCCCCTTTTCTTTTACAAAAGTACTAGAAATTTGAGAGAAATTTGATCTTTTGGAATGTTCACCCTCAAGTAATTTAATAAGAACACATTTTGGCTTTCTTTAATGATTCACATTTTTAAAACCCTTAATGTGTTTTAGCCTTCAGCTGTACCACTTTAGGGTCTGATCCCATCAGATCTCAGACACTAAGCAGGGTTTGGCCTCGGTTAATACTTGGATGGGAGGCTGCCTATGAACACCAGGTGCTATAGGCTTGGGAGAAGGACCTGGCAATCCATTCTCAAAAAACAATTAGCCATTGAAAACCCTATGAGTAGCAGAGAAACACTAACAATGGTGTTTCGCCTGTTGTACGTAGGGTTGGTATGAGTCGGACACCCACTCAATGACACCTAACAACAACAATGTGTTTTAATCCACAAAGCACACACACTCCTATCAAAACATGTTATCTATGGTGAGAGGTAAAGATTAATTCCTTTGGAATGAGATACTAATGATCTCTTTCTTTAAGTAGTGTTAATTTCTTTTCATTTATAGTTATATATACCAGTTGATGTTGTTTATAATGAATTCCAATTATTAACAGGAAGAGTGTGTGTGCAAAATAGCAACAGTGTTCTCAGAATCATTTGCCATATATTACTAGGCTTTTTTCTGATGGTTTTGTCAGTATCTACCTGGATACTAGTGCTCCTAGATAGATAATATTCTGTGATTTTGCATTCTTTTGAAATCTGGAGAAATTCTTCTTTTACTTTTATCACTTATAAGTAAAGAATGGTTTAAAGTTATTATTCTATAGAGTCTTTATTTGAAATGAGCTTATTTTTAATTCATATTTGTTTAAATTCTGCATCTTTTATAAAGTGCCTTGAGGCTCCATGAATTGAGTTTAAAGAAACTTGACAAAACTGCCTTTTGATAACAGGATGCCAAATGAGTTCTTTTGGCGATAAAATGTTTGTTTGAATGTATTTCCATTTTAATCTGATCTGGAACAGTGCAATAAAAAAATTAACAGCCCTGAAATCTAGTGCTATTTTTACAGTGGTGAACTATAGTACTAACTACAGAATTTAGCACAAACAACAAAGATCAAAAGACCCCTCCTTCCCCCATCTTATAAAGATTGAAGAGTCAGAGAAATTCATCCTATAGGAGCAGAAACATCTACTTAATGGCATAGAATTTGTCAATGGCACACATCATCAACACATTGTAAGAACAGCAACACATGGGCATCTCTTCTGATCTAGAAAGTAATACCTTTGTAAAACCAATGCGAAATTTTTATAGGACATTTGATTTTTGTCTTCAGGGAGGAAATCACTTAAGTCCTACTAAATGAATTTAATATACTATTTTTTTCTTTCATCTTTTATTATTCTTTAATTGTTTCATATCATTCTTCTCAACTGCTTGGATAGATTCCTGAAGGCAGAAGCTTAATTGTATGCATCTTTGTAATTTCTAAAATATTTCACAGAAGATAGAAGGCAAGGTAATAGTTAACATTCAACAAATTATTTAATGAGCCAAATAAATTAGTAGTGAATGACTACTTACAGTTAATTGTTCTTTTGTCCCAAAGGCAACTTTTGTGAGTGACACTATGTGTCCAATGCATAACTTAGATGAAAACCCTGTTTTTACCTGGATGAAAATATAAGCAATCAAGCAGTTAGGCAAAAACTGTGCTTTGATGCCACAGAGAGCCTCAGATGAATGTTGATAGTCTCAATTACCATGAAGAGATCAAGCATTTCCATTTGAAAAGTGTTTGCTTACTTTCTATCAAGATGTTTCTCACTGGATACCGTTAATAAAATAAGTCTGTCTTTTACACTTGCTAAAAATATCTTGACTCATTTACTTGTAGTTATTGATTGATAAGAAACAAATATAAATACATAATTTACCAACCTCCTCCATTTCCCATCATAGGGAAGACCACTTAGGTATGAAAAGCAAAAATCTTTGAGGTTTTTGTATTGTTGTTTATGACTTCTGTTTCATTTTCTTTCATGTATCTACTTTGTTGTTGTTGTTAGGTGCTGTCGAGTCGGTATCCGACTCATAGCGACCCTCTGTACAACAGGGGAAACACTATTGTCAGTGCTTCTCTGCTGTTCATAGGGTTTTCAATGGCAGATTGATTTTTGGGAGGGGGTTGCCAGGTCCTTCTCCCAAGCCTACAGCTTCTGGTGTTCCCAGG
>VMDO01014377.1:0-30374 GCA_007922755.1 Pedetes capensis | reverse complement strand
GCCGAGATCTGACGGGATCAGATGCCACAGGGCTATAGCTGCAGGCATGTATCTACTATGTACATATTAATAGCATGTCATCCCTGCTTGTTTTCTTCATTTGTATATAGTAAACATTGAACACAGGAGAAGGTGAGGTAGTGACAATAATGATTATTTCAACATTTAAATTTATAAGTTGAGATAAAATACTTAGTAATTAAGTTACATTTATTTTTACATGTTTGTATAGTGTTGCCATCATTATACAACATAATACATTTCAAAAATATTTTATAAAAGTCCACATGCTTATTTGATATACTTCTTCTCCACCCTTAAAATATACAGAGAAAGGACAGAAGTTAGCCTTCCATGACACCACCATGAGTTTTTCCCTTAGGGTGAATTCATTCCTAATTCATGATCTCCATTTTCAACCATCCTACTACCTGTGTCCTTCCCCACAACCTCATTTTGGTGTTTAGGTTTTACAAACATGTTTTAATGGTAATACCATTTTGCTTAGCAGTAATTTCTAGACTGCACCTCAAGACCTACCAGGGGTCTTCAGTGGTCAGGAAAACTTAAGTGTAATTATCTTAATGCAACTGTGTGTTTTTATTTACAAAAGAAATAGCCAAAAATATGAGAGAAAATGCTTTAGTGGAAGAAAAGTAGAAATCATCATATGTGCATTCTTTAAAGAAATTGTCTTTAAAAGAATAGTCTGGAATATATTCTTCCTGAACCCTACCTATCCCACATGAAGTTATACAGATCCATTAGACATTTCCCATGAAGAATGGATAAAGTATTTTGTAGAAATTATTGAAATGTTATTTTCAATAGTAAGTGAAATTTTTCTCTTTAAATAAGTTCCCTTTCCAAACTTTTAATATTTCATATATTTATAGAGTAAAAATTAGGAAAAGAAATAGAACAGTGAAAATTCAGTTATAGCCATATAAATTTTATTCAGTAATGGTGAAATTTTTGACAGAGGAGCTAGAAAACTGCCTATATTTAGATGTTATTTTGTTATCAGGAAGTATTAAGATCATTTTATACCAGGATGGAAGATTGCTTAGTCCTAGAACAATGAAAGGGTGTGATATGAGAATAAGATATTTAATTCAGTGCTTCTGTGGGCAAATTTTTAGGAGAAACTCTATTAGTCCTGGGATATTTTAATTGGTTTTGTGTGTTATTTCTAATTTATGATACATATGGTGATGGTTAGTGAAATATCTATTCCAAATATGCATCTAGTAAGCAACATGTCCTTTTCTTGTCCTTAAAAAATCTCAAGCTAAAAGAAGCCCATTGTGTATTCTGAAAAAGGAGAAAGTGCTCAGGTGGCTTTCATGGATATTTACATGATCTGTCTATCAAAAAGAGGAAGATGATATAGGTGATTTCCCCCTAAAACATTTATAAATATGAATAAATTCAAAGTTTTGCTGTTTAAAATTTGCTGTAGTTAAAGAAAATTGCATTAGCTACTTATTAAAAATATTTTGTATTAGAAGATAGCTCTATTAGATTTGTTAGTGGATTTTTAAGGAGATAAAGTGTAAGACACAGACAGTTGCTATAGAAAGTCTTCCTGCTAATTTACAAGAAGCTTTAGTGATTATTTTTGTACATATTCACTATATCTTCTAATGCTTTCTTCTCCAATAGCAAACTGTCAGTTCTTATTCTCTAATCCAAAAAATTAAAAATATTCAAGTCATAAATTTTCAAGAAAAACTAACCATCTTTTCATTGTTTAGAACCATTTTTCTCTTTTAAAGAATCAACATGAAGAAATCTATTTCAAATCGCATCATTTCCATCCACAAAAGTATAAGACATTTTCATAGTTAATGTTCTTCCTTTTTATTTTTGAAGGGTAAAGAATTCCGTATTGGCAGTTTCTTTTCTTTTGTTTTCTTAAGTACTTTGATATTGTTCCATTGTTTTCTAGCTTACATTGCTTCCAGTGACAATTCTGCTATAATTTCTAATCTTTATTCCTGTTTTTGCTAAGTTTATTTTTGCTCTGGTTGCTTGAATATTTTGTCCTTATCATAGATTTTAAGCAATTTGGTGATGATTTGATTTATTGTATTTTCTGCATGTTTCTTGTGCTTAGATTTCATTGTACTTCTTGGCTATGTGGGTTAATAGCTTTCATCAAATTTGTAAAAATTTCCTTTTTTCTTTAGATCTTTCTTTCTTTTTCCTTGCCTCTTCTCTTTCAAAGCCTTCACTTATATGTATAGTAAGGCATTTCAAATTATTTCATAGTGCAACGACATTTTAATTATTTTTTGCCTTTTTTCCTGTCTGTACATTGTTGTGAATATTTTATACTGCTACATCTTCAAGTTAGTTAATCAATTTTTTTTCAATTTTCTTTCTTTCTTTCTTTCTTTCTTTCTTTCTTTCTTTCTTTCTTTCTTTTAGCACTGGGGGATTGAACTTAGGACTTCAATAGGCAAGTATTCTATTGACTGAGGTACACCCCCCACTCTTATTTTCTATTTTGAAGTAGGGTCTCACTAAGTTGTGCATGCTGCTTCTCATCTCAAATTTGTGTTCCTCTGTTTCAGCCTCATGTGTTGTTGGAATTACAGCCATGTGCCATATTGCCTGGCTCGTTTCTTCTTCAATTTCTGCTCTATTATTTATCCTATCCAGTGTACTTTTTATTTTAGACATTATACTTATCATCTTTCAAGGTTTACCTTGTATCTTTTTTATATCTTCTTTCTGCACATATTATGCTTAAATGTTCATTTAACTTTTTGAGAATACAGAATATGTTTATAATACTATTTTTTGGCAGTACTTGGGGGCTGAACTCAAGGCCTTGCACATACTTTGTAAGTGCTCTACCACTGGGCTACACTCCTAGCCTACTTTTTATTTTTTTTTTAGTTTGAGACATGGTCTTGCTAAGCTATGCAGGCTGCCTCTAGCCTTGAACCTATTATCCTCTTGCCTCTACCTCCCAAGTTACTGTGATTACAGGCATTAGCAACCACCTTTGGCTATAATAATTTTTAATGTTGTTTTCTATTAATTCTATTACCTGATAGTTACTAAATTGGTTTCTATTAATTGATTTTTCTCTCAGTATTACTATATTGTGTTGCTTCTTTGCTTACCTACTAAATTTTGATTGAATCTCAACCATTATGAATGTTTCTTATTGTCATCTGGATATTTTTGCATCTCTACACATATTCTTGATTTTTGTTCTTGGATGCAGTTACATTACTTCTTGTTGTTTAGTGCCATTGGGTCAGGTCCAGCTCACAGCAACCCTCTAGAGATATTTTAATCCTTTTTGGGTTTTGTTTTCAAGATTTTGTTAGGAGAATTTTCCCTATAGAGATGAAACCCTTCTGGGCACTCAACCCAATTCCCTCTCGGTTATGTGATTTTTTTACTCTGGTCAGTAATAGCAGAGAAGCACTGACAATAGTGCTGGGCATGGCAGTGTTGGGGAGTGTTTCACTCTGTTGTATCTAGGGTCACTATCAGTCGGATCTGATTCAATGGCACCTAACTACAATAAGTGAGCAAAGACTATTCCTGGACTGAGTGACTTTCTAGGATTTTTCCCCTCTAATTTTCTCTAATCATTCTTCCTCTGGCCTCAGGCACTTTCTTAGTGTGCATGCCCTGATCAGTACTTAGCTCTGGCTAAGGTGGCTTCTCTCTAGATCTCTAGAGCTCTCTGTTACAGCAGCTCTCTCCTCTTCAGTCTTCTCCCTTGTGGGTTCTAGTTGTCTAACCTCCCCCTGACTCTCAGGTCCATCTGTTCAACTCAGACATGAGTTGCTAGTCTCCATGTGGATCCTTTTTTGTACTACTGCTGGAAATTGTCCTTGCACAGTCAACTGAATATTCATGACTCCTCTCATTTGTTTCCTGTGTCTTAAGGATTGCTGTCCATCATAACTTAAGTCCAATATCTTGATAGCTTTTTGTTTATATATTTAATCACTGAGGAGCAAATTACTCCATTTTCTTCAAGCATTATCCTTTTACTTTTAATCTACATGAATCTATTTATTGAAAGATTATTTGTTGTTTACAGTATATAGCTAAGCTTTGCTTTGTTATCCAGTCTGATAATTGTTGTCTTTTACTTTAGTGTTTATACTTATGCCATCAAATACTACAGAATCTGGCCACATGTAGCTCCTGTGCACTTGAGTTGTAGCTGACCAGAGTTGTTTTGTGCTCAGTGTAGGATACAGAGTAGGTCTTCATGTATTAGTCCAAAGAAATGTAATACATATAATTTGTAAAAATTTTTTATTTATTATTCATTAAAATATTTTGAAGGCAGTCAGTTTAATGTTATTAAAGTTGATTTCATGGTTTTTCTTTTACTTTTAAAATTGTGGCCATTAAAATACTTGAAAATTTATATGTGAAGTGCATTATAGCTATTGGAAAGCTTTTTGGTTTAGACTCTTCACTTGGATAGGTTCTAGACCTTATTTTCTGTTTTCATGCAGAAGACCTGATAAAATTTATGCTCATGTTTGTTTAGGTCCCATATCTCCTTCAAGCAAAATTAACTTTGTTGCTCTCATACTCTGACTTTATCATTTCCTTACATTTCTGTCACTTTCTTATAAGATGTTTACAAATATTTTAGCCAGAATTTTTAGTTGGTTGTTTCCTTTGAGAAGGTTTTTCTGAACAACCTAGCCTGTAATTATCAGAAATGGAATGTGGTAGAAAACAGCAAGTACTTACTGTATTGTTTTACTAGAGGGGCTATAACAAAGTGCCATAAAGTGGCTGTTTAGAATAATGGAACTGTGTTTTCTCAGTTCTGGAGGTCAAACACCTGAAATCAAGGGGTTGACTGGTTTGGGTTCCTTTGTGGTACTAGGGAAGGATGCATTCCAGGCCTCTTACCTCCCTTCTGGTTGCCTCATGCATTCTTTGGCTTGTTAATAGCTGTCTTTCCCCTGGAGCTTTTCACTGGGATTTTTCTCTTTGTAACTGTGTCTGGCTTTGTCCAAATTTTCCTCTTTCTATAGGGATACCAGCCATATTCCATTATTGGACCATGTAAATAACTTCATTTTCACTTGATTTAACTATGGAAAGATTTTGTTATCAGTAAGGTCATATTCTAAGATACTAAAAGTTAATATTTTTTGTTGGAAGAGGGCAGCACAATTCAAACTATAGTTCTCAGAAATCTTGTTTTCTTTAAGAGCAGCCTGAAGACAAGACTTCCTAGTCCTGTTTGCAGTTAGGCCTGGCCATCTGCTTGGTTCTGGCCAAATGAATGTGGATAGAAGTGATGTGTAATACTACCAGTCTGGTCATAAAGTATCCTGCATAATACTCTTCATTTTTTCTTTTATTAATTGGCTGGCTGAATGCACAAGATGTGGCAGAGGATAGCAAAGAAGCCCTGAGAAATGGCAGCAATACAAGATGGGGAAGCCAAAATCACAAACCACCAAATAGAAGGCTGGTGGGTAAAAACCCACTTGGACTGTGATGTGACTGAAAAACATGTGCTTGTTGAGTCCAGTAACCAGTGGTATGTCCTGCTTTTACTCATGGCAGCTTCTGTTAAACTCTTTCATTTCTGACTTGTTTTTCTTTGATCTTGAGAGCAAAATGCCTCATTTGAACACCCTCTCCCCATTTCTCCAATCTACTGCTTTATCAGGTTATGCAAAATAAGTTTTTATAACAAATAAAGCTGTCTACCAAAAAACAAGAAACAAAAGCCAAAAAATTTTATCTATTTTTCTAAAAGTATTGTCAGAATAGTTTCACAATACAGAGAGTTCCACTTAAATTATGGAACCATTACTTCCTATGCCATTACACAGAGTGTACAGGCATTTTTATGGTGTGATTGTGCTCATACTTATTCTTCAATGGATACCATTACCTATACATCAGATTTAGTCTAAAAAGATCAATTTAAAACCCATTATGTCTTAAAATGTTTATTATTATAAGGACTCTATTATAATTTTTTCCTTAGTTTTAGATAAAATAAATAGCATGAACACACAAACACACATATACACACACTCCTATGTATTTCTGGGTTTTGTCCCAATATAAAATGTATTGACCTCAAGATTTGCATTTCAACTAGGTGCCACCTTTAATCCCATTGACTCAGGAGGCAAAGGCAGGAGGCTTGCAAGTTCAAGGCTAGAGGCAGCCTCTGCAACTTAGCAAGGGCCTGTCTCAAGATAAAATATAAAAAACAGGGTGGGAGTGAAGTTTAGTGGTAGAACTCTTGCAAAGTATGAGGAAAAATCTTGGTTCATACCTCAGTATCAGAAAAAAAGATTGTGTTTGAACAATGTACTAAGAAAATTACAGATCACAGAAAAAGTATGCTGGTTGAGTCTGGTGCCAAATAGTGGGAAATTGATGAAAAGTAAGAACAAAGGAAAAATAAAAAATGAAGAGTACCAAGAAATAATGATAGCCTATAAAATTGTTGAGAATCTGTTTTTTTTTTTAAGTTTCTAAGTAGGTCACACTTCTCTCCATGTCATACATCACAAAAAAACAGTTGCCATTTTTTTAAACCTATGATTTTCCTTTTTAAGATCATTTTACTTCTTATTTTCTATATTTGAGAAAGGAGTGATTTCTAACCACCATAGTAACAAATTACTATTTGTCTTTCAATAGCTAGAGTCATCTTACTGCTCATCCATGTAAAATATTATCTGTTGTGATAGTATATACTTTTATTTCATCATATAAAATTCTATTATAGTAATAGGAGAAGTTTAACAGGTAAAACTTTCACTGTGAGAAAGAATTTACACAGGTATTTGAAGGATTGAATATGGTATTAAAAGAAGGGAGGGCAATTAATCTTCTAAGAGGAGTAGCAGAAACATATTTCCTTGTACTACTTAAAAACCAGACAAGGCAGAACATTACAAAATCAGTGTTAGAAGATTATCTGGTATATTCAAGGATATGGAACATAAAACCTAAGATACCTATTTCAGCCTTCACCAAGTTTTACTGCTTATTATACATGTAGGAAAAGAGATAAAGACAAGCTGTACATCTTAAAATATTTTTCTGTATAATAGTTTGCTTCTTTTGTGATGTGAGGATGTATAGAACCACTTTCTCATTGCATGGGGGTGCATTTTTAATAATCATCAGTGATATATCCCTATCCAATACAACATTTGCTGGATTAGGAACACCATTTTAGACTATCATCTAAAATACATACTCTATGGAAAAACCTGTTGGTGATTTACCCTAGTTTAAAACACACAATGAATCAGACTATGCCAGTCCCCTCCCTTTCTTTTGAGTCAAATTAAAACAAATTGTTCTATACATCAAGCTGCCCAAACAAGCAGCAATGTCAATACCTTCTATTACCAGAGAGACTTTAAGTGGTCAGAGTTTTGCACTTGGAATTAACCAGAGTAGGTTTTGTGTATTGATTTGTAGACAAACTCAGGTGGATATGAGAATGATGATATTAAATAACTTATTTATTGAGTATAATGTCTTGGAATGTGAATTAAAAATGGTTCACATGGAGGTGCTTATAATATTCAAATGATTAGTTTTTACCAGAATGCAGAATGGTCATCAGCCAAGTTCTAGCAAAGGAAATTATTGCTTATGGTCTGCACTGTCTGAGTTCTACAATTACGGTTGAGTCAAAGAGGGTGATTGTACTTCCTATACTTTGGACTTTGTGGCTAGTGAATGGAATATAAAATACTAGCAGAAATCTCAGCATTACTGGTGGAATTTCAAAAAGAGATGAAGAATTGAGTACCTTTAATAAAATTATGAAACATAAAAAAACTTGAATTTAAAAAGTTTTTCTTATATTGTGAAACATCAATACTCAAGGGAACAAAAGTTCATTGAATAAAGCTTTTGCTTATGAAAGCTGAAATAACTTTTTATGAAGCCTTCATGATGTCAGTAGAATGAGTTAAAGTAAGCAAAGCAATGCTGTCCCCAGGTACTTACAATATATGAAACCCACAAAACAGTTGCTTAAGAGTTTATGAAGCTTTGCTTCCGGTCAAAATGTATTGAGCTCCTTCATCTGCAAAAAGCATAAATTATCAGATTTCACTCTTTATTCAGTGCCTGTGACTCTTTCATTTGTCTCTTCTCAACCTGTCATTTGTCATTATATTCTCACTTGTGCTCTTTCTCTCAGTTTAACAGCCCCTTCCTGGCTCTGCTTTTTTCCTCTCCTCCTTGTACCTCTACCATCCTCACTCACCCATCTGGTTAATTTCTTACCACAGATAAAAGAAAATAGCTGCTATTTCCAATTCTGGTTCAAAAATTGCTTGGTGGTTATTTGTGGAGCAGATTGGCTAACAGTGCTGAATGTGGTGACAGAATGCTTTTATGGTTTTCATTCTAAGGTGAGCCCTCAGTACCTGCCAGTGTTACTTCCACTTGCTCTTGGTGATCATATTCCTTGTTCTATGTGGCAATGTGGCAGAGTGGAAAAGCACAGGCATTGGTGACAGACCTTGTGTCAAATCCCAATGTCAACACTTTAATATCTAGGTGATCTTGAGCAAATCATTAGCCTCTTTATCTTGTGGAGTTTTCTGTAAGGGCTTGAGACTGAGTAGGGACAATTATTTGGTAAATATGTCAATAGTTAATTGTCACAATTGTTCATAAGCTGCTTGGTTTAGTATATCTCAAAGTTTGCTACTTTCCTTAAACTTTCTATCCTATCTCCAAGTACCTTATTATCAATAGGTAGTATTTCCTCATAATTTATAGGGAAAATACAAGTAAATTATTAAATGAGTACATCTTTTTTTTTTCAGTAATAGGAGGTTGAGCCCAGTGTGCCACATACACTAGGCACATACTGTACCACTGAGTTGCACCCTATCCCCTTTAAATATTTCTTTTTTTTTTTAAATTTGAGACAGAGTCTTGCCAACTTGCTTGGGGTGCCTCTGTCCTTAGCCTCCAATCCTTCTGCCTAAGCCTCCTGAGTCTCTGAGATTACAGGTGTGCTCTATGGCACCCAGCCTCAAATGCATATACTTTTTAGCTTTTTGCCTCTCCACTTCTATACATATTTAGGATAGTACCTATTAGTTCCTTCACTTCTACTTTATGATAATCTATAATTTGATTTATTTCTAAAGACCCCAAAAAGTAGAGCAGAGTTTAAGAGTCTTTGATTCCCATTCTCAACTGTGTAGGTCCTAATCTTCCTTATACCACTGTGGCTAGTTGATTAATCTATCTACATCTCAGTTTCTCGATCTTTCAAATAGGTAGAGTGATGACATGTACCTCATAGGGTTGTGAAACATTGCATTTATTAAAATGTTAAAACATGAAGAAAACTACCTGGTTTATGGAATGCTCTTCTGTTAGCTCTTCTCATTACTATGAGTTATTATCACTTCCTGCCTCATTAAGCCCACAGCTCACAAGTTCTTCCCTCTTTCCTGAATCTCTAGTCACTTATCCTTAACTGGCTTGTTCTTAGCCCATTTAAGCATTTACAACTCTTTGAAAATTTTCCTTGAAGAGGATTTGTTAAGCTTTGCCAACTTTTATTCCACTGTTACTTTACATAAAAGAGCAGTCTCATCACATTTCCTGATTCTACATCTCTAATTATTCTTCATTCTTTAATCCAGTATAGAGTGGTCTCATTCCCATTGTTGGACTGAAAATACTTTCATTCAGATGCATCATGATGTGCAAAATCCAGTGGCACATTCCAAATTTCGTTCCATGTAATTCATCCATGGTATTTGACACCACTGACCATGTAGAATTTCTTCAGATGGCTTTCTTTTTCAGTGTGTATAACATTACTCATTGTTCATTTCATCTGGACATTACTCATATCTTTTCCCATTCTCCTTATATATGTACCTTTAAATCAGGTTGATCTTGTGCATTTGATTATGTTAATTTTTCCTATAATATATACATCAAGAGTCCGTTGTATATGTCTGATTCTCTATACCCTGTATATGTCTACTTCTCTAATGTAATTACAATCTATTCTATATAGTTGGATTTGTCTTCATTAAATATTTAGCTTCATTCCCTTAAATCCATCCTCTACTCTATTGTTAGATTTTTTTAATCCTAAAATCTCAGTCTATAATGTGTCTCGCCTAGGTAAATACATAAGTTTCTACTATATATATTGTAGGCAAAGCCCAAGTATCTTGTCTTTTATTAATTGGGTCATATAGTAATTATTTGGTGAACCTTTACTTATAGCCTAAGCTTCAATTGAATTCAATTCAAATTGAAGACTCAGCTTCAATTTTATATCTTTTGGTAACATTCCTTTAATTTCTTCAGATAATTACCTTCTAGGTTATTTACTCTCAGAGAAATTTCTTTATTCTTTTCTTATAGGCTTTTATGTACTTGTATAATACATTCATTTACATGTCTGTTCCAGTGTTAAGTGATAGGATCCCCAGAAACTAATGTTTCTAAACTATAACATAAACCTAAAATATCTTTTTGAATAAGTATTTCTTATAAAAATTGGTAGTGGTTTGGGATATTGTTGTCGTTAAGTGCCATTGAATTGAGTCTGACTCATATTTACCCTATGTACAACAGAAGGAAACATAACCATAAGCTGTGACATGCATACAATCTTTTATGTTTGAGCCTAATGTTGCAGCCACTATATTTCTTCTAATTTTGAGTTGTGCCACATCAGCAAGTAGAAGTTCCAGGGGCTTTACTCCATTCCCATTATTAAGGTCATATTATAGATGGATACAGGACATGACCTCCTTATCTACTTAAATGCAGCTGCAGAGCTCTTTGTAACTTGAGGCAGAGATTTTAATCTGAGGGATCTGCAAACAGAGTTCTCAGAATTATCAGGGACCCAGAAGGCAAACTCTTGGAGGTCTACTGCTCCCTGTCTCAAGGAGTCTTTGCAGACCTGCCTGCTAGTATTACAATGATAATTATCAGTATATGCTGAATCTTATGTTACCCAACTGCCTTGTTCTTTATGTTAGCTCTATTCTTATGTTATGCTTTAAACTTATCTTTTGCTTTTCATTGTTGTCCTTTAACCTGACCCTAAGCTTTATTTAACCTTAATAAAAGGAGACACAGCCTCTAGACAACACTCTAACTCCTGAGAGGGTGGAGTTCCCCGTTGTAATTCTCTCATCCCATTGAGTCCACCTGGTTTTGGGGAACTGAATGACAACAAGGTCAACCCTTCTTTGAGAAGGCAACTAATTCTTCCTCAGTCATCTCTTCAGTGCCTTCCAGCCTGAAGGGCTAGTTCTCTGGCATTATGTTTGACAGTGCTTCTCTGCTATTCATTGGGTTTTCAATGGCTAATTATTTTGGGAGTGGACTACCAGGTCCTTTTCCCTAGTCTGTCTTAGTCTGGGAGCTCAGCTGAATCTTGTCTATTATGTATGACATAGCTTTCAGCATCACAGCAGCATACAAGCCCCCACAGCAAGACAAGCTGACAGACACATGGAGGGATTTGCAATGTAGGGAATATTAATTTTATTCTGTCTTTACAAGTTTCCTGTTTAATTTTCTTCTGTTTTAAACAGGTAATTTTATGTAAACTAAAATATTCTGTAAGACAAATTAACATATTTGCTTTTATGCTGTCTTATAACTTAATCTTGAAAATGTAAAAGTACACATGTGTGCACCAAAAACGTTCAGGAAATTATGTGATTTATAAGATTCAGTGCATTTACTTTCTTCTCAAAACTGGTGCAATTTAAGATGGGATGTCACTCTGTAGTCCACAAAAATGCTTTCATTAAAAGATATAGTTAATAGTATGTGTAAGTGACAGCATTACTTCTCAGTAAATTGTTTTTGCTGATAAGTAAAAATTAACCTCCAAAATTATGTTTTAGAAGAAAAATGTTACAATTATATATTTTTAAAAAGGACATTTCTTCCAAATTAATAATCATAATCTGCACAAAATAATCTTGCAATAAGCCTATTTAAAAATGAGATCTGGCTGGGTGGAGGGTGCATCTTAATCTCAGCAACTTGTGAGGATAAGGCAGGAAGATCATAAGTTTGAGGCCAGAGGCAGTCTGTGCAACTTAGCAAGACCTTGTCTCAAAATAAAAAATAAAGAAGAGGTGGAGGATGCAGCTCAGTGGTAGAGTACTTGTAAAGCATGCATGAGGCCCTGGGTTCAACCCCCAGTACAAAAAGAAAAAACAAAAAACAAAAAAAGATGACATCTGGAATTGAATATTTCAAGGCACAAATGGAAGGGGGAAATCAACATTTAAAATGTATGCTTTTGAGTACAAGTTCATTGTAATCAATTAAAAATGATTTCATTTTAAAGCTATATATATGTATATGTAGCTATATATATATAAAGATATATATATATATATATAATAGAAAGAGCTTTAGAGTTAGGTTTCTGCTCAAATTCATGTTCTGTTCCTGAGATTTGGTGCAGAACATAATTCTTGTTTTTAAGATAATGATTGACAAATATAAGATACTAGATAAAAAGTAAGAATTATTGATAAAAATTAAAGGAACAATTTGCTGAATATCTGTAATATTTGTAATATTTGTAATATAATTCAAAAAGTAAATTTAGAAATTAATAACTGAAGTATCTTTACATTTTGTCCCCAATTTTTCTGTACCAATAACTTTAAAACTATAAAATCGCCAGAAAACAATATTCAGTGACACAGAGAATGTTATAATCACAATATCCAACAAAGGTAAAATGTTTATTAGAACTATACATATGTGTATAAATACAAGACAGGGAAATACCAAAGTCAAAATGCTTAATTCTAGAGTAAAATTGAGATGATACATAGTACAGAAAAAAAAATCTCCAAGTAAAACAGGTGATTGACCATTTGACAAATGGATTGAAGGTCCAATTTTTTTTTTTTTAATCAACTGGCTTTGTAAATTTGGGGGTTTGATTTCATGTTTTTCTACTCTCTAGTAGGGTAGACCAAAAAACCTCAATGTTTTCTGTGGAAAAGGGTTATTATTTTTGTTATTCTGGAGTTTGACCTGGTGATGATCATTGTGTATACTAGAAGGCTGGAAGACAGAGAAATTCGTAGATAACAGAAATCCACATCTTAAGGAGTGGAATCAATATTGGATTATGTCCACTGAATCTTCTTTACCTTGGAAATGGAAATGAGCTCTTAGACAAATCTTATCAACAGAATAAGAAGAATAGTGTAGCAATATCTGATGTAAGATCAATAGCTGGAATCTATCAGACAAAATAAGAACCAACTTTAAAATAAATCTCATAAGCTTCATGCTTACCAAAATGATTAGCACAGCATTTATTTTATTATTTAAAATACTATTGCTGAATACTATAATTATATCTTAAAATCAAACATAAAATCCTCTATGGAAGGTATATCTAAAAGCAAGACTTTATTTAGAAAATTAGATTAATTAAAAATTGATTAAGAACATGCACTATAATGTTCTTAATCATATTTTAATTTTTACCAAATGACATTATTTAATGAAAAATCTGTAGCCAAACTGAGTTGCTTAAAGTTATTAACTTAGTAGCCAAATTAAACTTTACTGTCTATATTTGGGAAATCTTATTTTAATACTCTTTGTTGGTGGTGAACATGAATCACTGCCAGGGTGACATTTTTATGTTTTATTTTGCTTATACTTTCAATTTTATAAAAAATTATATAAAAAGTTTGTTTATTTCCTTTCAAGTTTATAAAAAACATTTTGGGTGGTAGAGATCATTATATTTATTTTATAGGGAGGAAACTGGGGCTTAGAAATATTAATTGTCCAAGGAAAATTATTTTGTTAATAAGAGAAAGAGCAAGGATTTAGATCCAGGATTCCATGACTCTGAAATCTGTGCTTTTAGTTATCATAGGACTTTACTCCTCATTTATGAAATTATAAATACTTAGTGAGAACGTGTTATGTTTTGAAAAATTCTCTAGGCATTGGGCCTATAGGAGTGAATAAAACACAGAAGGCTGCGGATGTTCTTTCGTGGTAGAACTCTTGCCTAGCATGATGAAGGCACTGGGTTTAATTGCCAGCACTTAAAAAAAAAAGAAAGAAAGAAAAACAACAACAACAACAGCAACAACAACACACACACACACACACACACACACACACACACACACACACTATCCTCTTAGAGCTTGCAAATGGGGGAAGAGAAGAAATAAACTAAATAATATATACAGTACCATAAGATTATGATGTGTGTCAAAGAGAAATCAGCAGAAGGAAATAAATGGCATTGAGGTGGAAGGACTCCAATTTTACATAAGGTGCTCAGCAAGAAAGTAATATATGAGGTAAAACTTGAGGGTGCTGAAAGTCATGGGAGAGTTAAGGGATAAAGATTCTAGGTGGGGTAAGCAAGTAGAAAGTTCCTGTAGTGGAAGAATTCTTGGCAGGTTCAAGGCACATCAAGGAAACCTGTGCTGACTGGACAGCAGTAAATAAGTAGGATTAGAAGTTGAGGTCAGAAAGGCACAGGGAGCTGGATTCCATAGGACCTTTAGGCATTCCAAGGACTTAGCCTTTTCATCTGAAAGAGATAAAAGACTGGAGAAATTTGAGAATAGTGCCATGATTTGACTTAGATTTTATCAGTATTGAGAAGAACATGCAGGGGAGAAAGCATGGAAGCAGAGAAACTAAAAAGGAGGCTACTGAAAGTAATACAAGAGCTTTGAAATAGTAATTAATGGAGGAGGGGGTGGGAAGTGGATGGATTCTGGATATATTTTGAATATATAGCTAGTGGGATCTCTGTAGATTTAATGTGAGTTGTGAGATAACTTATTTTTTAAATGGGAAAATATTTAGTGAGTACTGCAAGGATGGAATTACCCATAAGAAAGAGCAGATTCAGAGGAAGATAAAGATGAGAAGTTCATATTTTGATATGGTAAGCTGAAATATCTGTTACACATCCAAGTGAGATATGATGTGCAATTTTGCCTGGGGTTTAAGGGAGAGGTTCAGGCTAATTTGGGAGATGTCAGTGCATAAACAAGACCAAATGAAAAGGAGAAAAGATTGAAAAGAGGTAATAGAATTGAGCTGTTGGATATTTCAATGTTCAGAATTTGTCGTTGGAGGACAAAGAAGAAACATCAAAAGAGTATGAAAAGGGTAGCCAATCGGGAAAAAGTACAACTGGAATTGTAATAGCCTAGAATGAAAGAGTATGCAGGAGAGAGTGACCAATTGTATCAAATGCTGCCAGGATGATCAGTAATGTAAGAACTAAGAAGCAGCCATTGGGTTTATCAATATGAAAGTCATTAGTGACCTCAAGAAGAGTGGTTTCAGTGATGTATGGGAGAAAAATTATAGTAATGTGAATTCTAGAGAGACTTTGAAAGGACAATCTTTTGAACTTTCTTTTTTAAAAAGAGTTATATGGAATGTTTACTAGAGGCAGATGTTAGATGATAAGGTATTTTTTAATATGGGAGAAATGATAGCGTATTTATATGTTGGTGGAAAAATCCAGAAGAGGTAGAAAAATTGGGGGTATAGGAGAGAGAAGTAATTGTGGAAGCAATGCTCTAGTGTTGGATAGAATTGATGTGATTAGAATGCAAGTGGAGAAGCTAAACTTTGCTGGGAGCACGGGATGAACAGAGAAAGGGTGAATGTTGTGGTGTTTGATTGTGGATATTTTCTTCCGATGTTCTCAACTATTGGCTGGGAGTGAGATATTGTTATATATTCCTATGTGGAATTATAAAATATCCAAGTTAAGAAGGTAAACCTAAGTATCTTGACTTGCAAAATTAAAATTTTTAAATTAATGCCTAGAATATGACACAAAGTGAGAATACAACATTTTGGAAAGTGTAGCAGGCTCGTATCATGGCTGTTAAATAGTTGCATTTCTATTGCTGTAATAAGAATGCATGCTTGCTTATGGAAAGAGCTATTGTTTTCCTTTAGATATTTTCCCCTCAGAAACCAGGAGATGTTAATTGTCACAATCAACCTTACTTTTGGAATCAGAGACAGGAACAGACACAATATTTGTTACGTGAATGTTAAAAGCATCATATAACAAATTAGTGATTTATATCTTATGATAGAATAACTAACTTCTTCAGTGACATGGCTCTATGGGAAAAAATGAAATGCACATTTGTCTATTAATAGCCTAGATTTCAAACACCTCATAACATTTCTTGTCAAATTGTTGTAATTGCTTCTATTATTTTGGGGAATGTTAAATATGATTTTGACAAAAATAATGAAAGTATCTTTTCCCTTTCTCTTTACATTGTGGCCAAAGACAAAGGTCTATATTTTTCCTCTTGGTCAGCAGGTACCATAAGAATTTACAATGTGGAATTTATTCAAGAGGAATATTCTCAAAGCTTGCTTAACAAATAAATTTTAAATTTTTGTACATTTATGCTACATTTAGATTGTTCTGCAAGCTTAAAAGGATGTTTGGAGTTAGGTTTTAAAAACAGTGGGATTTAGTGTAATAGGTTTGGCAACAAATCCAGTGTATTTCATGCAACTGATGAATTGATACAGACCCAACTGACTAACATATACCATGTGTTTGCTTTGGCAGAGAACTCGGAAAAATAATTTGGAAGAAAAAAATTATATTATTCAACAGATTTCACTTTTGTTGCTTTGTGGTATATTTTTTGAAAAATTTCTAAGCAGACTTAAAAAGGTAGAGTTCACAAAGATCTTCCCATTGATTGGAACCAGATTTGGACCTTTGATAGAAAAAACATGAGGGAAAAGGATAATTTTACTTATTTCATATGTTTCTTGTAATTACTTCTCAGAAATCAATTTGTGACTAGTCATTTCTAAATTGATACCGTGTTTATGAATTTATTCTGTCTAAAAGCAACATTATAAAACACCTCTTACTGACATTTGTAATATAATTATAGCACATAGATTTTCTATTTAAACTTTGATGGCCAATAATAGCACTACCAGTTGTAGTAATGATTAATTATGCTATTCTAAAACTTTGTTATTTACATGTTAATCCGTAGATTTTATTTTCTGCTTCGATGTAAGATTAAAGTTTGTTTCTTATGTATAAGTGGATTATTTGAATAATGCTACAAGATTTCAAAGAGTTTATTGGTCTATTAAAGTCTTGGAATTATATCTGTTTACTAAAATTCAGACACATTAATGACACAATGGATTAGAGGCTGGAAAGAGTTCTGATTCCATTTTATGAGGTTGAAAATTGCTTCAAAGGCGATTCTGATGGCTATAAGATAGATTTGTTGAATATACTCCTAAATTGGCTTTAGGAGCCAGGCACAATATTTTCTGCTATGGATTAGCTTGATTTTCTGAATCATGTTGCTAAACCATAAAATTCAGGAGATAATGGCTTATTTTCGTCAATGAAGTATGAAAATTTCTTAAAGCTGTAGGCAGTTCAATACAGTATATATAAATGTGTCATATTTTTACATAGAAAAGAGTAGCATACCAAGGAAATAGGTAACTGATTTTCTAAAATGTGCACAAAATTATACGAAGATAACTCTACCTCTATTTTTAATGATGTTAGATAAATTAATTACTCTTGACTATATACAGTTATATTGGTATAAAAATGGGGATAACTACAATTACTTAATTTCCAAGGCTGTTACAAAATAAACTATGTGCTATCTATTGTACTTGGTACATGGGATCCTTCCTTTCCTCCCACTAGGTTATAACCTTGCTAGTAAGGATTTATATAATTGATCTATACAATTTGTCCTTAACAAATATTTAATGGATTGAACAATTCACCCTACTTATTATCAATTTAATACATATTAAAAAACTACAAGGTAAATCTCATTGGTGTTATTTCTATTTATTATTTGACTTTTAGACTATTCTTGAGTGCTAATCCCTAAGAAAAAGGGAAGTAAGCAGTAACTAGTGTCTGTATAGAAATGAAGGGTGTTGAGTGTGAGTTGAAGATGATATTGCAATTACTCATAGTGAAGAGATGGTCAGGATTGGATGACAAGGTTAAGTGCCATTGTCAGCATCTTCTAATAGGTGTTGAGATATATTTGGGGAAGGAGAAATCACAAACAGTCAGACAAAGGGAGAGGTGCATATCAAATCCATACAACTTTCTGAGACTGGCCTTGTTGTTTCCATTTTATTAATAGAAAACAGAGAATCAAAGAATGAAGCCCACTATCATATAGTTACTATGTGAAGAAGCTAGATTTCACATCAGAATGATCTGCCTTTGAAAGGCTTGCCTTTTCCACAGCTTTCTCATACTAGTAGAAGGGAAAAATTAACTTCCTTTTAGTCGTAAATATATGTCATATGTTCTCAGGAGGCATTCTCTCATTTAATTTTTAAACAACACAACTGAAAAGGCATCATTGTTCCCATTTTGTGTGGGAAGAAATTTAGAACTGGAGGTTAAGTAATTTTCTTAAGACCACATACTACTAATTTGGTAAACAGTGAGTCAAACCCAGTTCTGTATAGGTCGAAGCTTGGGATATTTCTTGTACAACATGCTGCCGGGAGATTCAGGCAGCAGGAGTGACAGGTGAGCATTTGGGGATAAAGATTTGGGGAGACAGGTGGCATGGGGCTGGAGAAAGCAGAGCAGGTCTGCAGGACTGTGTGTCACAGTGGCACACCCTATAGTGAGGATCAGATAGAGGAGACTACAAGGATAAGCCCAGAAAAATAATGAGGAAAAAATCTTATCATTGCAAACATAAACCAGAAAAAATGAAGAAATGTAGAATGGAGAGGAGATACATCCCTTTGGTAGGAAGAGAAGACCACTGTGCCTCAGAAAGCAACAGGCTATAGCATGTTTGCAGACTTTTCCCTAATTTTTGATGGGCCATGCCTAATAGGCAGGTCAGTGATGGGAATGGGAGAAGATGGATACGTCAAGGAAATGCTCATGGAGGAAATGAATGAAACAAGAGAAACCATAAAGACTGCAGTTGATAAATTGCCTGAATGTCCTTACGGGGGAGTGCTCCTTACCATGACCGCCATGATGAATTTTGCTTTATGCTTTAACTTCTGCCATTTCCCTTGAGATTTAAGCTGTGATTCACACTGTTTACCTTTTTCTTTGCATTTTTCCAAAATGTCCTGACTGGTCTATTTGCTGTGAGCTTCATTTCCACGTGTCATGTCAACATTATGTTGCCAGCTGCTACTATTTAATGATTGCCTTTGCCTCCAATATAAGTTTCTGAGAGCAGGAGAGTTTCCCCCATTGTATGAAAGAATATAAAGCTAATAAAGCAATAAAAAAAGATTTGAGGAATATGATTAGAATGTGTGTAGGAAGGTAGGGTTGAAGCAGAGATTCTACAAGATTGAGCTTTCATTGTGTGGAAGTCAGGGAGTTCAACTCAGGTTTCATCTTCTCTCACTCTTCTAGACTCTGACTGTATTGCAGTACTACTCTTTATTCTCTAAAATTTCCATTCTATTCCAAGCTTCTTTACCTTTGAGTGTGTATTTTCTTCCATCCAGAGTATCTTGTGTATCAAAATGTATTTCCTTTGAGAACGTTTTTCTCATCCAAATAATGTTATACTTGATGATTTTCTTTTGAGATCCTTTAATCCAATATTGACTTAGATACTTCCTTCAGAAGCATCATTCCCATGACTGCAGAAGAATGAAATAGAGCTGCTGAGGACTAATGGTCCTGAAAATTTTCTAAGTGTAGATTTAATAATCTTGCAAAATTATTCTAAGTATATAAATTCTGTAGTTCTTAGATGTCACAGAGAGAGAGAGAGAGAGAGTGTTGAAAACTTATACACACATTTCTTAGCTTGAATACATTTTAAATTTATCAGAGAGTCATTTTAACCTTCTTCCTTCCCCTCCCCATCCTCTGCTTCCTTCTTCATTTGCATGCTTCCCTCCCCCATGAGTGACTACCAACCTGTGCTATTGTATAAGATTCCCAAAGATCTACACTCTGGCACCATAGTACCTGGTCTTTTCTTGAAGATACATACCTGATGTTTCTTATCATATTCAGTACATAATTAGCAGTACAAGGAACAATTGAAGTTCAGAGAAATTATTAGAACAATTATATGAATTAAACAGAAGTATGATCAGGATTAGAATTAACTAGACTTTTGTGGTATGTGACCTTTGGCTGGTCAACAGTGGTCCTGTTAAATTGGTTTTGAGTCCAACATCCTGTCTGATGCATATCTATCAACACTTTTACTATTTTTTTATTAAGGAATTACTATTGTATCACAAATGTTTCCTTTTGGCTGTAAAATTTTGATTCAGCAATAAACTTAGATTTATTGACTGGGAGAGCAAGGACTGTTTACTTTTTTCTGTGTTCCATGCCAAGTCTATAGAGTTTAGGGCAGCAGATATTTATTGCTTTTCAAACACCATTGTTTTTTCCATTCACATATCCATCGAGAGTTACGAGTTTTGTAAGTAGATTTATTGCTAGGACAAAATATAGTGATAAATTCAACAAAAGTGTTTTATCTTCTTGCCCATTCACTGAACTTCCCATATGCACATTTGTAGTCATTAAATTAAAAAAACAAAAGAAGAAGAAAGACTTATTAGGGTCAACAAAGCAAAACATAAAATGTAGCATTAGCAATTAACTGGTAAATCAAGAATATTCAGGTGAAAACAAAAGACTTGCTTGGCTATGTTTATACATCATATTCTCAAATAGTTTTGGACCCCTTTACTTTGGGTTACATTGATTAAAGGTAAAAGTGAAGCAGAGATCTATGATTTAATTTTTGAAAATAACGATGTTTATATTTGAAATATAACTTGGGTCATGGTCTCACCGTTTTGCAGACTGTGGTGCTAATACTGGAAATTCAAGACTATGGCTTTTGTAGTTTTTGGTCAGTCATCAACACTTGGCTTGGGCACCAAAGTCCTAAAACGTTGGCTCATTAAGTAACAAATATCTTCAACTTGGATGAATAGAACAATTTCAAAATGTGTATTTAGTTTGGCATTTCTGCATTAGTCATTAAACCCACAAAATGTAGATTTTTATCTCCAGCCTCTGTTCACTTAGTTGTGGCTACTTTAGGAAGTAGTTTACTTTTTTTACTTACATAGTGAGAACTGCAAGAGCATTGTTGGTACAATTTAGCCACTACTTAACAGAAGCATCTTGTTTATAATAATTCCTGTGTATTTTTAGATGAGCATCTATTGGCTCTTCAGAAGTCCTTAACAGTTTTCTTTCTTACATTTTTTTTCTCAATTCTGGAAGAATAAGTCATGGACTCAATTAGATCAATTATTTTTCACTATAATGAATTTATTCTACTCTCCATAGTCCTTGGACAATATTACTCAGCATTTTAGAGAGAAACATATCAGGATATAAGAAATCTTTCCTGGGAGATTAATTTCCCAGATTCTTGCTGCTTAAAAAACCATTTAGCTGCTTTTAAATAAACTTTCATGTAATAAATTGAAGCTCTCTACCTGAATCTACTTACTCTTTTAGGAATGAAAGTTACTGAAAATTCTATTCTGGCCAAGAAAAGAATTTTAATGACCTGCCTAACAGTTGAATTTAAGCATACTAGCTTGCCACTGTCTTGCCAAAACAAATGAAAATTCATTGCCTGCTATTGGAACCAATTTAGTATGGTAACACTTCATTTTTCAGGCATCATCAGGGGAATGAATTCTTCCATTTAAGTGAATTTTCCACATAAATGCTTCAGAGTTATCTTTTAAAACAGAAATCAGTACATGGTGATGTCTTGCTGAAAAACCTTCAGTGACTTCCTATTGTCTAAATACTGCATTTCTTTCTAACCTACTGTTCCAGGTTAATCTTCATTCAATTCCCTTATCACCTGTGCACCACTTAAATTTATTCACAATTCTCTGGGCTTTTATTCCCAGACGCTGTTCTATGTGGCAGCAAATGTCACACCACATTCCACTTTCTCTTCTTGAGAAAACTTTTAAGGGTAACTCACCTTCAAAGTTATCTTTGGTAATGCCTTATTTGGCTCTGTATCAATTTACTAGAGCATAGCTGTTTCCATAGGTCTGATATATGTTTTCAATATGGAAATCATACTGTACTAAAAAATTTAAATTCCTATATTGGCCTCCCTGACAAAACTGGAAGCTGATAGGGGCCAGGGAACATGTACTCACCTGCCTCTCTCCAACCCACCAGCCACATTAAAAAGTAAATAAATAAATCTTCATGTCTTTAGAGACTCAGCTAGTACCTGACACAAACTGATAATGTATTTGTTTTCTGTGGCTGCTTTAACAAATTGCCAAAATCTAGGTGAGAGTGGAAATTGGTTAAATGGATGAACTTTGTTTGAAAAATTGTACCTAAACTTGGAAGAAGTATATATGAAAAATATTGAGAATAAATGAGCTATAAATATTTGATGAAGGTGCCTTAGCAGGATCCCAGGCTGATCTAGAGATGAGAAGTTAGAGATGAGAATTCATGGTATATCCAGTTGAAACAGTCCTGTGAGTTTTCTCTAGTAAATAGTAGTGTCTATTCACCCATAAGTATGAACAGGTATGATTATAGCATTGTTCAAGGTCATAGTTTTTCTTGGTTACTTTCAGTGAATAATTAAGATGTTAAAGACTTAGAGGTGCTGACTAGAGCAGTTTTGAGAATGATCATGGGCAATGGAAATTAAAAGTGGGTGAGAGGGGCTTGATAAGTTGAAATGGAATAGAGGCTTCAAGGATATTTGTCCTCAGTGTAGTAGAGGAGATGTTAACAAAGCCATGAGTAAATGAAAGGAAATGAAAAGATGGTAGGTAAGGAGTTTTTTGAGTGGAAGAAGCCTAACATGGAACAATTCCTTGTGGGGGCAAGGGTGTTTCCTAAGAGTGAGTAACTAAAGTAGAGAAGTTTGAAGATGGCAGAAGTTAAGAAAGTTTAGAGATTATAACACTACTGTGTGGAATGGATCATCTGCCTAGAGATTGAAATTTCTCAAGATGACAAGAGCACTTGAAGCAAAGTCAGGATTTTTTTTTTAATTTTTAAATTTTTAATTTTTAATTTTTTGATGCCATAGTTGGAGGTTGAACAAAGGGACTTGGACATAGTTCTGCAAGTACTATACTACTAGACTGCACAACCAGTCCAATTTTTACTTTTTATCTTGAGACAGGTTCTCACTAAGTTATGCAGGCTGCCTCTGGCCTTGAACTAGTGATCCTTCTGCTTTGGCATCTGGAGTCATGTGGATTATAGGTGTGTACCACGGTGCCCACCTGAGCTATAGTTTTTATCTGATTTCAACTGGTTTAATAATTCTTTAAAGTTTTAAACACTGTGGTTATATTCTTAAGGTAAAGTTCTAGTTTGGAGGAAGAAGAAATGAGTTAAACATTGATTGGCTTACAGATAAAATCCATTTATCTATGCCTTATAAGCAATATAACCTTGAATTTGAGGTTTGCTTTCTATTTGCTACTTTTCTAACCTTTTTCACCTAGGAAAAGTCAAACCCAGGATTCATGTATCTGTGATTCTGGTTACTGTGTTCTAGTATTCTAACTCAGAAACTCACAAGCACATATCTCCACTTGACATGTTCATGTTCTCATAGTTGAAAGACCAGTAATAAATTCTAGGTTCAATATATCTAATGTTTTGAGATTTGACGGTTTAGAGCTGTCACTTTGCTGTACTGTGGGGACTTCCATGTTGCTGTGATGTTGAAAGATATGCTACTGGTATTACAGATAACTGCAGGGTCATCCATGGTGGACAGGTTTCATGTGAGCTTCTAGACTAACACAGACTAGGGAGAATGATCTGACAAACCACACCTGAAATAATCAATCATTGAGAACTCTATGAATAGCAGATAAAGACTGTCATATATAGTGCTAGAAAATGAGCCCTGGGTTTGGATGGCACTCAAAAGATGACTGGAAAGAGTTGCCTCCTCAAAGTAGAGTCTACCTTAATGACAGGAATGGAGTAAAGACCCAGGGACCTCCATTTGCTGATGTGGCATGACTCCCAATGAAGAACAACTGTAAACATCCATTAATAATTGGGTTGTTTAATATACATAGTATGAATATAGGAAAATTAGAAATCATCCAAAGGGAAATGGAGCACATGAACAGCAACATTTTAGGCATCAGTGAGCTAAAATGGACTGGCATGGGCCATTTTGAATCACATAATCATAAGGTCTACTATGCAGGGAATGACAAAGAGAAATAGGGTTGCATTCATCATCAAAAAAGACATCTCAAGAAATACGATGCTGTCAGTTATAGAATAATATCCTTATACCTACAAGGAAGGCCAGTGAATATGACTATTATTCAAATTTATGCACTCACCACTAAGACTACAAATGAAGACAACGAAGAATTTTACCAGCTTTTGCAAGCTGAAATAGATTAAACCTGCAATCAGGATGTACTGGTAATTATTAGTACTGGAATGCAAAGTCAGAAACAAGGGAGAAAGCTCAGTAGTTGGAAAATATGGCCTTGGTGACCAAAATGGTGCTGGTGATCACATGGTAGAATTTTGCCAGACCAAAGGCCTTTTCCTAGCAAATACTTTTTCACCAACATAAATGATGACTAGACACAGGGAAGGTGCTGGGGTTTAGCTCAATTGGTAGAGTGCTGCTCCATACTCTCTGCTGTCCTGAGTTGGATCCCCAGCACCACAAAGACAGGAGAAGGACATGGAAATCCATGCCTGAAGCAATCCTGGAACAATCAACCATTGAAAACCGTTGCTATGAGGGTTGCTATGAGTCAGATCTGACTTGACAGCACCTAACAACAACAACAACAGACAGATTGCATTAACCAGATGGAATGTACAGAAAGGAAGCTGACTACATTTGTGTAAAGGGATGATGGAAAAGCTCAATATGAAAAGTCAGAACAAGACCAGGTATTGATTGTGGATGAAACCATAAACTTCTCCTATGGAAGTTGAAATTGAAATTGGAGAAAATTAGAACAAATGTATGTGAGCCAGGGTATGAACTTAAGTGTAGATTACTTGAGTTCAGAGACCATCTCAAGAAAAGATTTGATGCATTAGACACTAATGATTGGAGACCAAATGAATTGTGGCATGACATCAAAGATATCATTCATTAGGAAAGCAAAAGGTTGTTAAACAGACAGAAAAACAAAGGACCATATATATGTCAAAAGAGACTCTGTAACTTACCCTTCAATGTTGAGTAGCTCAAGTAAAAAGAGATATGATGAACTTAAGAAACTAAACAGAAGATATCAAAGAGCAACTCAAAAAGAAAAAAAGTATTATAATGACATATGGAAAGAGCTGTAACTAGAAAATCAAAAGGGAAAAACACATTCTATTTTTCTCAAGCTTAAGGAATTGAAGAAAAAAATTTAACCCTCAAGTGGCAAGGGTGAAGGGAAAATATTAAATGACACAAGAAACATCAAAAGGAGATAGAAAGAATACACAAAATCATTTTACAAAAAAGAATTGGTGGATAACCAGCTATTTTAAGAAGTTGCATATGATCAGGAATCAATGATTCTGATGGACAAAGAAGAAGCTGCCTTGAAGGAATTTGTTAAACACAAGGCTCTGGGAATTTATGGAATACCAGTAGAGGTGTTTCAGCAAACAGATGCAGCACTGGAGGTGCTAACTTGTTTGTGTCAAGAGTTTTGAAAAATAGCTACCTGGCCAACAGACTAGAAGAGATCCATATTTGTGCCTACTCTTTAGAAAGGGGATCCAACTGAATGTGGAAATTATCAAATGATATAATTAATATCACATGGAAGTAAAATTTTGGTGAAGGTCATTCAAAAATGATTGCAACAGTATATAGAGAGGGAATTGCAGGGAAATCAAGCTTAGTTCAGAAGAGGATGTGGAAGCAGGGACATCATCGCTGATATCAGATGGATATTAGCCCAAAGCAGAAAATACCAGAAATATGTCTATGTTTTATTGACTATGCAAAGGCATTTGACTGTGGGAATCATAGAAAATTATGGACAACATTGCAATGAATGGCAATACCAGAACACTTAGTTGTACTCATGAAGAATCAATATATGGACCTGGAGGCAATTGTTTGACCAGAGCAAGGAAACACTGGTAGTTTAAAATCAAGAAAGATGTGCCTCAGGGCTATATTCTATCCTCATATCTCTTCAAGTGAGCAAATAATCTAAGAAGCTAGACTTTATGAAGAAGAATATGGCTTCAGAATTGGAGAAAGACTCATTAACAACTTGCTTTATGCAGATGACACAACTCTACTTGCTGAAATTGAAGATTTGAGGCATTTACTGAAGAAGATCAAAGTACATAGACTTCAGTATGCATTGTGTCTCAACATCAAAGAAACAGAAATCCTTACAACTGGGTCTGTAAGCAACCTCATGGATAAATGCAGAAAAGATTGAGGTTGTCTAACATTTTGCTTTACTTAGTTCTACAGTCAATACCTGTGGAAGCAGTAGTTAAGAAATCAAAACACACATTGCATTGGGAAAAGTTGTTGCAAAAGATTTCTTTAAAATGTTGAAAAGTAAAGATGTCACAATGACAACAAAGGGATGTCTGACTCATGTCATGGTATTTTCAGCCACATTACATGATTGTGAAAGCTGGATATTGAATAAGGGAGGCAAGAGAAGAATTAATGCTTTCAAATTATGGTGATGGAGATGAATATTGAATATAGCATGGACTATCAAAAGAACCAATAGATCCTTCCTAGAAGAAGTGAACTAGAGTGCTCCTTGGAAGCAAGGATGTCTAGAGTGTGTTTTATGTATTTTGGACATGTTGATAGAAAGGATCATTCCCTGGAGAAGGATATCATGTTTGGAAGAATGGCAGGTCAATGAAAAAAAGGAAGATAATCAATTAGATTGACACAGTGCCTACAACAGTTTGCTTAAATATAAGTAAGATCTTGTGCTTGGCAGAGAATTGGGGATATTTTGTTCCACTGTGCATAGGGTTCCTATGAGTTGGATCCAACTCGACAGCACCTAACAACAACAACTATACTTGTAGGAAACTATAGATCACTAAAAATGTTTTTCTTTGACCTGGGCTAATTTTCTGAGATAATCTCATAACATTCTTGTACCATAAATTCTATTTTTTATTCGAAATTTTTAATGTACACCTTCATGTGATTCATTCTAACATGCTTTTCATTGTGACATTTCCATATATGCATTTTGTTGTACATTATTCATATAGGTTCCCTCTTACCCTTTTGTATGCTTTCCCCCATCCCAGTCCCCGATCAAAGACTTCTCTACCATTTACTTGTTTTTTTATGGTATTTTTTTCTATGTGTCCTTGGGTTCCAGTTCTGTTTAAGATAGAAACTTTTCCTGCAGTGAACTTTCTTTTTACCTGTTCAGAACTATTACATGCATTTTCTAGACCATCTATAATAATACCATTCTTAGCTTTTTTTCTTTTATTATGATCTGACCTTTGTGTAGGATTTTTTCCTTCTTATAATTTTGATTCAGCTCCCACACAAGAGTGAGAAAATGTGGTGTTTCTCTTTCTGAGCTTGTGTTCATTCACTTAAAATAATTTTCTCCAATTCCATTCATTTTGCTGCAAATGGCCTTATTTCATTTTTTTTTTATTGCTGAGTAGTATTCCATTGTGTATATGTACCATAGTTTTTTATCCATTCTTCTACTGAAGGGCACTTTGGTTGATTCCATATCCTTGCTATTGACAAAAGTGCTGCGTGCAGCACATTTTCAGGATAAAAACACTGGAGAAGATAGGTATAACAGACAAATACCTTAATATCATAAAAGCCATTTATGACAAACATACAGCCAACATTATACTATGGAGAAAAACTGAAGCCATTTCCTCTTAGATCTGGAATAAAACAAGGATGTCCTCTCCTATTCTATTTAACATAATAATTGAAGTCCTTGTCAGGGCAATCTGGCAAGAGGAAAAAATCAAAGGGATAAAGATTGGCAATGAAGAGGTCAAATTATCCTTATTTCCAGATGATATGATTCTTTACCTGAAAGACCCCAAAACCTCAACCAGAAAACTGTTACAACTAATTAACTCCTTCAGCAAAGTTGCAGGTTATAGAATCAACACACAAAAGTCAATAGCTTCTCTTTATACCAACTGCAAACAGGAAGAGAAGGAAATTTCAAAAAAAATACCTTTCACGACAGCCCACCAGAAAATTAAATACCTTGGAATCAATCTAACCAAAGACCCTTTAGATCTCTACAAGGAAAATTTCAAAACATTAAAGAAAGAAATAGCAGAGGACACTGAAAAATCCCCTGCTCCTGGATAGGGAGAATTAATACAGTAAAAATGGCTATCCTACCAAAAGCAATCTATAGATTTAATGCAATCCCCATTAAAATTCCACTGACTGACTTTACAGAAATAGAAAAAATGATCCAAAAATTCATATGGAACCACAAAAGACCACGTATAGCCAAAACACTCTTAAGCTGCAAAACTAATGCAGGTGGAATCACAATCCCTGATGTCAAACTATAGTATAGAGCAGTGGTAGCAAAACCAGCTTGGTAGTGGCACAAAAATTGGCTTGTACCATAAATTCTTAAATTAGGCTAACCTGAAAAGTATGAGGTTGCAGGGCAAATGAGACTGGAGAGGCTGTAGGCAAGTTCAGAATTTTATTAGTATCAGTGTCTGACTCACTGGAAAGTGACTGAGCCCTGGGTAAAAGTAGCTTGGGAGGGCACACAAAACTGATAAAGGCATGAGAGCAGACAAAGCCAGGTTATAAAAGTGGATGGAGTGTGGTCAGGTGGTCAGTTATCTCTCACAATTTACAGGAAGAATTGTTGTTGTTGTTGTTAGATACCATTCAGTCAAGGGAAGGACTTAAATTCCTCCAGGCTAGAACAAAGAGATATACATTGCATGTGGTAACCAGTTCTGTTAAACTGAAACAACTCTGTTAGTAGAATTTACTAGGTCATTCATAAGAAACCGTAATGATTTAGACACATATTATTTTTAACAAGTTAAGCAACATTTAGCTGAACAAACAGTACTTTGATAAGGAACTACTGGCTTTATCTGAGGGGGAGGTCTTTCTCTGGGAGCCTACTTCAGTGTCGTATTAATATTTTTAGTAGGGTAACATACTTTTGTCCTCTGTATCTCTTACATATTCTTTCTCACTTCAATTATGCTGTGAATGAATGTTAAGTATAATACTTAGTCTTTAAAAATACTTTTCAACCAATCTATATTTTCAAGAAATTACTTTGAAGGCAAATATCACATTTCTTTTTTTAATTGTAGAACTGTTATTGTATACATTATTGCTGTTGTTGTTAGGTGCCCTTGTGTCGGTATCCAACTTATAGCGACCCTACATACAATAGATGAAACACTATTGTCTGTGCTTCTCTGCTGTTCATAGGGTTTTCAATGGCAGATTGATTTTTGGGAGTGGGTTGCTGGGTCCGTTTCCCAAGACTATAGCACCTGGTGTTCCCAGGCGGTCTCCCATCCAAGTACTAACCAGGCCCTACCCTGCTTAGCTTCCAAGATCTGATGGGATCTGATGCCACAGGGCTAAGCCTGAGGGTGTATACATTATTAATGAATATATGTTCATCGCAGTGATCCTAAATAAGTAGTTAAGGCTGTCTTTTCTTTAAAGACTTAAAAGATATAGAGGAAACTCTGACAATAGGTCTTAAAATATTTTTTTTTGCATTAGTAGGGGTTTGGACCCACAGTCTTGCACATACTAGACAAGCATTCCACCACTGAGCTGAACCTTGAGCCCCAAAAAATTTTTTTGAGATAGAGTCTTGCTAAATTGTGCAGCCTGCCTGTGGGCTTGAATCTGTGATCCTCCTACCTCTGTCTTTCTAGTTTCTGGGAATACAGGTGTGCACCATGGTGTTTGACCTTGATTTATTTTATAGAAGCAATTTTCAATATCTGACAAGTTTTAAAATGAATTTTTTATATTTGTAACCTTTAAAACTGGATAGTATAGGAAATCTTCTTAATTCCACTGAAAGTTTGGAAACAAACTATTAATAATTTTTAGATTCTTTTTTATTTTATTTATTTGAAATAATTTCAAGATTTTTTTCAGGCAAAAATTCATAGCTAAGAAAAATAAACCAGACTTTTCATCATTTTTACATTCTTCTATAGATGTTTTCTATGTGAGCAGTATTATTAAACATTAGGAAGTTAAAGTTTCTTGAATCAAAAATTATCTCTCCTCATTCTCTATCAATTC